>BIMT01000155.1:0-28254 GCA_005406065.1 Metschnikowia sp. JCM 33374
AACGCATCAACCTGTTTGCCGCTGCGGACTTCTGCGGTGGGTCTCTTCATGTTTACGTATGCCAACTGTGGCCGTTTCAAGAGGTGTCTGGCGGCGTGAAGTTCATCGTCAAGGTCGCGTTCGATTTCGGCAATTCGAACTCGTGCGATCGCGTCATATTTTGGGTTATTTTCGTGAACGAAGAACTTTGTCTTTGCTCGGTCACGTCTTTATCGTTGTAGGCCGCACTTACATTAATCTGGGCCAGGCCGAGTCCACCACCTGGGAAGTACTGGCTTTCAACAAGGACCTAAGGATGGCGGTGAGGAGTTCGTTTTTTTGCAAATGTCTTTTCAACTCGTCGAGGCCCTTTTCGCCAAATCTGCGGAAAACCTGGAGAACGTCGATGTAGCACCTGAGCATTAGAAAGAGCTCTTTCCGGGTGATCTTCTCGGTGTTGTAGGTGGCAGAATAGTGGATTTGTTTATCGAGATCCACCCCGCTCTTGCCGATCTTAGCCAAGATGGCCTTAAATGAGTCAATCATGAACAAACTCCCCAGACGCCGCTGGCCACTGCATCTAGGCGCTTCTCGATGTCTGCCTTGTTGACAAGCGGTTTCCCGATCCAGCTGCGAAGCATGCTTGCGCCCTTACGTCTGTGTGGTTCATGGCCAATATAGACTTCCTTGCGACGTCGGATCGTCGCGTACCTCGAATATGTCCAACGCCCGAGCGTGGTCGGGCAACACCATGTAGCGGCCAGACTCGGTGAACGAGTTGACGTGATGGTGAACACGTTGCTTAGATTGAACTCGGCGAGGTATGCCACAGCTCGGCAATGCAACTCTGCACCAACAAGCATAGTTGAGACAGAAGTATTCGCACAAGTGGGCGCTTTCCACCAGCGTCCAAGTCGCGAAAGAAGTCTTCAAGGCAAGGTACGGTTTCGGGGGCCTTTTGCTGGACGAAGGACGTGGCTGGCTGCAGGGTTCTGGAGCTTGAGTGCAACCCTCACCTCCTTAGAGATGCCCGTGCCGGAGCCAATGACAATGACCCGCTGGGTCTTTCAAGTACGCGAGACGCCCGAGCTGCTCGCAATAAGGTATCGGAGAACACGTCGTACAAAATATCCCAGTAGCCGGCCGAACCGCCAATACGAACGCGATTCTTCTGGGTGCAGATCATCATGCACATGATGTACCGGTCGGCTTCAGGCGGGGGCAATCAGCCGAATAGCCCAGGCTGGCGGCCTTCGCCGCCCATGTACGTGGCTCGGGTGACTGCGGTGATGGCGTTCAAAAGACTGATTGGAACCGACGGACCTGGACTGCCGCGGTCTCGGTCTTTGACGACGCCGACTTTGAGTCCGTGGTTGAGGAGCCGCTTCGCAAATGGATGTGGAGCCAAGGGTGTCGTGGGGGATTGAGCAGGTGCAGGCATATCTTGTCGAGTAATGTTCGTCGAGCAGGAGATTTCCAGGGAAAGTTATGATGTTAAGGAGACGCGATGATTTATGTCGTTGCCAAAAAACTGAATTTGTACCCACCTGGATCGTGCTGAACCTTTGTCCAAATGGGCGGCCTTTAGGTCTTTGTACTGTTGTTCTAGAGGGTCAACTTTAGGGTGGGCAGTTTTGATTGGCGGTTTTTTTGGGGCAGTTCTGGGGCTTTTTTGGGGCCTTTTCGACGCCTTTTCGGGGGGGTCTTTCCGAGGGCCTTTCCGTAGATCTTCCAATGATGATTTTGTCGAAACGAAGCTAGGAGGAGAGGTTTAGGCCGAGTTTCATCAGAATGGGCGTTTTTTTGGGGAGAAGAAGATCTTCTGCGTCCCCTGCTTCTGCATCTTCGGCATCCACATCATCCAAAACGATTGTTTGGGCAGTTTTGGCGGCTTGGAGTGTTTTTGATTTTTTGGGGTCCCCTAGTGACGCGAATTCCACCATTTTGGCCCTTCCGTCCGGGGCTTTTTTGCTCGGCAGAGACGTCCTCCTGAGCATCCTCTTTGTTTCCGGCCCTCGTCGATGCTGGTGGTTTGGACACATCAGCCTTGGGGCAGAGGCTTTGGGAGAAAAGAAGTTGTTGATGGATTCATAACCTTAATCGAGCGTTTTTTTCATGGTGTTTGCGACCTTTGCGAACAATTTGCCAATTTTTCAACAGCAGACGTGAAGCTCTATGAAAAATGGCCCGGTTGTTGAATGATAATGCTCATGGGACCTACGTTTGGCGGTGGGAGGTGAGATTATGGCCTCAGGTCCCAGGGCCCCATGTCTCAGGCTCCTGG
Organism: Metschnikowia sp. JCM 33374; assembly: GCA_005406065.1. Lineage (NCBI taxonomy): Eukaryota > Fungi > Ascomycota > Pichiomycetes > Serinales > Metschnikowiaceae > Metschnikowia > Metschnikowia sp. JCM 33374. The sequence continues at coordinate 2,264 of BIMT01000155.1, forward strand.
GTTGTTGGCCCCGAAGTCGCGAAGAAGGCAGGGCCGCGTTGGCACTTGTAATTGAGGCATAATGGGAGGCAGCTTTTTTGGGGAGACCGAAACGGTGCTGGCTTTTTTTTTGGAATTATTTAAAAAAACGGTTTAATGGGGGAGTTTATGGGGGGATTTGGGCTTTTATGGGTTTTAGGTTGGGTTTCAGGGGTTTCTAGGTTTTCTAGCTAGTTTATAGGGTTACTTTTAGACGACGGTTTGGCTGGGGCCGTTTGGTGCGTCTTAGGGCCGGCCTACAGGGCCACGCTAATTCACGGCACTGACCAGCCTACTACAGAAACACATGGACGATATTTAGATGTCCCCAACAGACACGTGAGCAATCCAAGTTTTTTAAGCTGCTTTTGAGGATGCATGAAAGTGGATTTTTTCTACTAGGGTAACCAGATGAGGAATTCATTTACCGGTGCGCAGCCGGTCCAGGGACAATCACCCACTGGTATTTTCCCGTGGAGGGAACATCGTATATGGAATCGGTGCGATATTATAAAGCTTCTATTTCACTGTTTCTTTTCTTCTTTAATTTCTTTTTGTAGAATGCGGGCTCTGCCCGGAATAACTGGCATGATACTGGTGTTTTACCCGTGATTGGTTTCCGGTTGAATTATATTCACCGCTTTTACCTTTTGGGTTAATTAACGATTTTGATCACTAACCGCATAGACGGACACCAGAAGGACCCCTTTAAGGTAGCCAGTTGACTGACAAAAAATGCATAAGACTATAGTGTGTGGCTAACATGACGAAATAGTTCGAATAATGGAAAAGGTCTTGCAAAACGGAAATAAACCGAGGTCATAAAACTGGCGCTGAAGGAACCAGGGGTGGATATTATTATGGAAATGACCTCGCGGAGTTATTCATATGCCGTTAATTGTGGGGGGCTTGGGAAAACTGCACGCAGAAATATGCATGCATGGAACATTGTTTGGCAGAATTCCAAGAGTATGCCATACAGTTTGGCGATTTTCATGCCTGTTACTTTGGGAGACAGTGTACTGACACAGGCTGGGGGTTGGCCAAGCGTTAAGAGTAGCGTTCGTGAAGACCAAAGCCGACGGTGGAAAGTGGCTTTCGCAGAAATGAATCACAAGTTTATACCATAGGGGCAAAAGCCCGGAAGAAGAAGGATGGTTCCAGTAGGGCAATTGTAACGAGCTGATCTAGAAGACGACCCACCGGTGACTCCTTTTCGACTGACGGCGCTTTTGTGACTGAAGGCGCTGACTTTTTTGACTGACGGCGCTGACTCCTTTCAACTGACAGCGCTGACTCTTTTCGACTGATGGACAGCTTGATACCCCACAATCTTGCCCAGTACCCCTTAACCACCTTCGACCCAGACCCAGACCATCTTCCTAAAAGGGCCAAAAGCCATCTTTAATGGCGGAAATGACTACCCCTTGTGTCGTGACACACGTCTACGCCTGCAAAACCTTACCATGATATCAATATTGTACAAACACCATGGCCGCACAGCATACTTACATTCTCCAGAAAGTGTGGGATCCATTCAGAACTTAGTGTATCTATGGGAGGAGGAAACGTGGTTCACAAAAGATATCAAAAAGAGACCAAGTCAGAATCTCCACGCTCAGTGGGCCCCGCCTAGCCAGGAAATACTTATTTGCGAACACAAATACTAACTACTAGTGACAATGGCTGACTTGGTAGAGATTTTAAAAAGTACAAAAGTTACAAAACGTGGATGTATACGGACAGAGCAGCCGTGTTGAGAGTACCAGCACAAAAAATCCCTGTTCGTCTCTCAACTACGAACAAATAAATGGAAGGTCACACCAAAGGAAGGTACGCCGCCGGTGGCCTTCAACAAAAGATTCAACAAGATTCTGGTACTCCCAGTCATACTCCCAGACTCGCTACTCTTGTTACCGAGCTCTCAATAAGGTGGGCTACCCCATAATTGTGGACCCGAATGACACCTAATAAAACCCCTGGTCATGCATATCCCACTTCCCCATAGCTTCAGTGTGAGGCACATGATCAATAGGCTTCGGCTTCGGGTTGTTCGGGAAAGCTTGGCCCAGACCTCCACTTCCGCAGCTTTAGGTTTCGTGTGGATTGGCTCGGCTAAAGACCGGCTGAATCATATCTACGAAGAAGGCAAAATTCAAAGATTCAGACATACCCAAAAGGGCCTGAAAACTTCTTATCCACCCCCTCCAGGCAACCGTCTTACGATTTCCCCAGAAGGAGGCCAATCCAGGAGAGGATGCAGAAAACTCTGAAACGCTTGGTGGAGAAGGTTCTCGCTATACGCAAAATCCTCCCTTCCTTTTGGGTGAGGTGTTTGATGACGGTTCGACACCTGGTCTTGCTGATTTCAAGAAAGTAGAAATCACCCTTGCGGCTAGTGGTCTTGCGTTGCATCAAAGTAAAGGCGTGGCAGAAAAGCCAGGCACAAAAACTGAAGCTCTTAAGTCTCCATCTTAGATGACTTCACTTTTCCAGACTTCCTTGTCAACACGGTAACTCGTTCATGTTCGGTCTATGTCACTTCTTGTTTGGTGGTATTTCCACTTTGTGAAGTGATACTTCCCACTTTGTGAAGTGATACATGAGAAGAATCTTCATCAATCGGATGTCACCTGCGCGTACCCGCTGTACCTACTACCACCACCAGAAGGAGCTGACGTAGCTCACAACAAAATACGGAATGCAAAAAGGCACTATATTTGCTGAATATCTCCGCAAGAGAATGGGAAGAGAAAGACCAAGACGTAGTCCAAGGCTACATGAGTGATGTGGCCAAAATCATAAAGCATCTGGGTGAGGAGATGAAAGAATAGATGAAAGACTTCTATGCCATGCAATTTGACCGAATCAAGCACGACATAATCCTTCATCATGGAGATTACCTCCACGGATGGGTACTGGTTTACCGGGAGTTCCTAACCGAAGATAACAACGATTACCAGCCTGCCGAGCAAGCTAATCGACAGCATCAAATAAGGGTGTTATTCGATATCGACGCTAGGAGATAAAAGAGCAAGCGAATTCCCGAAATCTCTCCCAGTCACTGCTGTGCCGTGAGGGAAAGATGAAATTTCTCTAGTGAAGCATTATTCAATGAAGAAGTAACGGGTGCATAAAGAACCCCTTTCAATTCTTTGAATAATTGTATCATTACGCCTTTTGATGAAATGGGCTATTTTTCCATTTTGGTATGCACCGAATGTGTGTTGAGCCTCCAGATTAACACACCTTCTTTAAATGCCCCAAAATTAGAGGTGTCACATTCAAAAAAAAAGCGTTGGCTATCAAGAGAAATTCTTTAGCTAAAATGTTTTACACACCTCTTGGCCTGTTTTTTGTCACGTTTTTTGTCACGTTTTTGGTGGCAGCTAAATTGGTGTAGACGGGCCAAATCATGGGAAAGGTTTATCAGGTGTTTTAATTGGGGATGTTTTTGGGGAGACTTTTTGGGGGAGACTTTTTGGAGGACACTTTTTTTGAAGGACACTTTTGAAGGAGCAAACCGTTTTCGAATTTCTAGCGTGGTTCATTTTTTATATTCGTGATTTTTGATTATTTTTTTTTGGTCCTACAATCCCTTTTTAATCTACCGTGACTGTAATGTATTTAACTGTCGTGAACTATTTTACAGCAACCCAGAATGCCATAGCGTGGCCACTGAGTTACTGGTGTCCCTTGCTGCTAGGATCCCGTCCTGCAAACTAAGAGACTAGATAAATGCAAAATAAAAAAAAACGCCAGCTTTTTTTTTGCCCATAAGTGCAATAATTTGATCCGAGCTTGCTTCCTTCCATGCTTGAAGACCCGCATCACGTGACCCTTCCATCCTCACCACCATTCCTATCGGACCTTCATGTTTGACTCACCCACCACGGGCTTTAGTCTTCATGCAGGCTTTATCAGCGAAAAAAAGCACTAGCAAAATGATACCGTTTCCTAGAAACATCTTGTTTGGATATCATGCCTCGTGGGAACGCCTGCTATCACGCAAAGGATGCTTTAGCTGTAAGAAATTGAAAATCAAGGTACGTGAAAAATCATATTCTTCCCCTTGGGGCCCTTCTGGAACTTTTCTGAAGCTTCCGTTCCGGTGCAGACATCCCATTTTACTGACAAAACCAGTGTGACGAGGCAAAACCAACATGTGAATATTGTGCTCACACGGACCGGGAATGTATCTACCCAGATGATATTCCTGGCCCTCCACGCCCAAAGCCAAGCAAAAAGAGACTGCCACAGCCACATCCCCAGCCCCAGTCTCGGTCTCGGTCACCCGAGGCCCTGCACATCATCGGCCCAGATCTGGTATTGTCCGATGGCATCAACAAACCCTCCCCCGTCGGATCTATAGCGGAGTCGTACGACGAATCCATTTATGGAAATGATGAAAATCCCGCTAAACCCTTGGGTGAAGACTTTGTCACCAACGAAATGCTCCTGCCGCAAGCGTACAATTCCATGGGCACCCAGTTGCACATGACACGATTCGAGCTACGGCTTCTCCGGTTCTTCCATGACCAGTGTATTCCGTATGTCACGTTCCATGCTAGCAAAAAGGGCACGCATATTTGGCGAACAGTATTCCCGAAATACTTTGCGTCACTGAATTTGGTGCGCCAGGCAACCTATGCCATGGCATGTCTAAACTTGTGGCCTATGATGAATCTCCCAAAACTTTTGGAATCCGATAATAACGAATGCCGCTTCAAGATTGCGCCGTCTAAAGCCTCGCACACCACCAACCAGTTTTCACACGTTTTCGACAACTTGGCTGTTTTCGAAAATTCCGGCAGAGTATCTTCCTGATCACGACCTCATACTTCATCTACCTTACAGTCGTCCCGAAAGTTGACAGCTGATGGACAGCAACGACAAGACCTCACATATGATGACTTCTGCCCAGATCTATTTTCTCGATACTTGATTTTTGGTTATGCTGAATTCACCCCCATTGCGTATTGCCGTTGATCGAGCACGACACCGAAAAATCCCGTCGATTTCATTGGTTTTTCCAGTATGAGGCACGTTTTTACATCTTCCAGTCCCGGACTTCGCGAAATGATCATCCACAAATTGGTCGAGCATGATTTCTTGACGCCCACTTCCACATCGGAGAAAATCGGCTTTGTAGAGGTGTTGAGGTATCAGCTCTCAAGATACCATTTTGCCAACGCCACATTTTCGGAGATCGATGCTCAGATGTGTGGCGAACACGAGACTTTGAAAAATTGTCTCCAGTTACTTGAATGCTGCTTCCTCTCATCATTAAAGGAAGGACACCCCACGCCATTCTTCAAGTTCTTGTCGCTTTTGGAGGACGACTTCATTGAATTGGCCCGGCCCGCAACTATTTTGCACTCCGTGTGCTATTCTCCTTTAGCTGCATCTGTATTTACTGCCAGTTCTACCTCCTGTTTAACGAGAATGTGTGGGCGCAATATGTGGGAAGCTTTTGTACAAAATTACTCTCCATTGTGTGACTCGGATGCGGGCATTGTATGATTATGTGATCACGAAACAAACGTCTGCTGATCCGAATAGATTCACTCATGAAATGAGGGCTTTAAATAGATTGTCGTTCGTGTTTGGGGGTATGGAAGACCTGTTTGTCATCCGTTAGACATTAATTCTTTTTTTTTTCTTTTGATATGATATCCTTTGATAAATGCATAATGGTTTTATTCTTTTCTCTGACTCGGGCAAAACTGATACTCTTTACGTTTGGGGGGTAACAGATGGTCATCTTCCGAATGCCTGGAGTTATCGTGACATTCTTATGCGTAAGTTTGGAAGACTGGCTTGCAGACCGGAGCGGTAGTTTCTCGATATGGTAAAGACGAACTTTTTTCGACCTCGTCCGGCGGGTCGAGACCTCGAGCTTGTTCTGGAGTGAGGCGATCGTTAGGCGAGCCCTCGTTTGCGTCGTGCTGTGTGACAACCAGTTTGCAGGCGAAAGCTTATATGGAGCCCGCGCCTGGGCCTGCGGTTAGGTGGAGAGCTGCACTGAGACCTCCGGCTGCGGAACACATTGGCCAACTTTGCCGGCGCAGACGTGATCCGCTTCAAAGACCTCGGCGCTTTGGTGTCGAACTATACTGGAGCTAGGGCACTTCAGCCCGTCTTTGGAGGCCGACTCTTTGGGAATTGGTTCTGCAAACAGCAGCAGAGAGTCCGAGAACGCCATGGCCATGAAGTGCTCTTTTGCGCCGTGAAGAAGAAACCCGAGAAGCTTAGCTGGTTGATGAATAGAGATTGATGGGTGTTCACGCCCGAGGTTTTCCCTCCCGCCCGTCAGAACGTCTAGCACCTGGTTTGACACGTTTCCTCGCAGTGGTGGTTGCAGTTGTGGCGAGGGTGGGGAGACCGGGGTCTCGGGATCCAGTTGGACAGCGGCCGGACCTGCAGCGAAGCCAAAGATGATTTCCCGAGACTGGTGCTAGTGAACCCACTTTGAGCGGGCTTTAGGAAGCGCCTGGGATGCGTGAGACATTGTCGAGGCACGCGTCGCGAGCGGCGAGCCGCGGAAGTTGAATGCAAAGGACTTGGCATGGGGCCGAGCGGGTTTCTGCGGATCCAGGGGCATGGCAACGGGATCCAGATCGCCAGAGCCGGCAAGGAGCGCAGGTGCTTGCGGCCCTGGTGAATTTGGTCCACAGGGGCGCAGAACCAGCCGAAGCAGCAGAACCAGCAGAACCAGCCGTAGCAGCAGAACCAGCAGAACCAGCAGCGAGACCCGGTTCCACGGCACCCGGTTCAGCAGCAGCAGCCAAAGCCGCGTGTGCATGATCCAGCAACCGGCCCGAAGCCACGGAGTTGGGCGGTTCGCCAACTGACTGAGGCCGTCGCACATGTCGGAGTCAAAGGGAGGGTGCGCGAGGCCGAGGCCGAGGCGATGTTGGCATAGCGGGCGAGGGTACTGGCGCCGGACTTGCAAAGGGCGGTAGCTGGGGTATTTATCGGTGCTGAGCCCAAAACCGACAGTGGTGTCCCATTGAGGCGCGGCACGGAGCGTTAGTTCGTCGTCGACCGACGGGTCGACCCATTGCTTCTTCAAGGTGAAATACGCGTGTTCCATTCAAACAGTGCCGCGTGGGACACGGCATAATTGGAATTGGGGTTTCGCAAACCAGGAGGATGGGAATGGAGGCAGACACGGATCTGGTCGGGGGTGTCCAACTTGGGTGTTTGTACGCCCAGCCGTTCTTGGAGGCCCGGTTGTTCTTGCCGTTCGTGGACCAGCGACTTCGGGCGGCATCGGCGCAGCGGAAGAAGCGCAGTCCAACCCCGGTGTTTCCAGAAGAGCTTGCGCCATGACGTACTCTGACGAGAGCCGATGGACGAGGTCGCCGGGCAAAACAAAGATGTAGACAAGTGTCGCCGTTGATATGGCGATGAGGCGCCAGTCGGCGCCAAATTCGAGGAGCAACTTTAGACCATCGGTGAAAACGCCACACACAGCACATGGAGAGGCGTGCGGAAAGCGGGCCCGCTGCGCGGAAGTCGAGCCACCGGCCCGTCGCCAAACCCTGGAGAAGAAAATGGAGCGTTTGCGAATGGTGGTGTCGGAGAGGCATGTGAAAAGCGTCCAGTTGTCAAAAGTGACAAGATCCACGTCAAAGCAGGTCGGCGATGGGGTTATGGCGGGACCCCTGAACACCCACGCGGCGCATGATGGAAACCACGTGGAAACAGATCAAGTAGTGGCCATGGTACGAGGGTAGTGGAGATTGCACCACCCCAAATGGAGGGGTCTGTATTGAGCCAGAGTTCCGGGAACCGGGCCAAGATGCGCTTGGTGCTGGCCAAATTGCCGCCCACCACCACCTTTGCGGAGACGATCCGGGGGTCCAACATCAGAAAAAAGGGGGATTGCGCAAGCCGTAGAAAACCGGGGCTCCAGATGGAATATATCATTTGCGGCCATACTACCAGATAACGGCATCGGTTGCTGAGCATGCCATTTATGGAGGCACGGGTGTGGGGGGGACGTGGCCAATAGATAAGGTCGGGGTAATTGGAAGGGTGGGGTTTTTTATGAAGGAGTATAGAGGTTGCTGTTCATTCTTTTTTTTTTTTTTTTCGTTTGTTTTTTCTTTCTTTTTCTTCCATTCTTTTTTCATATGTTATTTTCATTTTGATGGCCACTATCTGCGTGGGCCTGGTCAGTGAAGATGCAAATTAGAAGTGCGAAATTTGGCAACCAGTGGTTTGAGCTATATTCTAATATATTTGCCCTTACTAGATGTCGATTCCGACTCGGGACAAACTTTACGAAAGCTATATCCTAATATATGCACTCGGTATATGTAAAAAAATGCCCATGGCCAGGTGCCTCAGCCCCGCTAAAAGCAAAGACTGGGGTGTTCAAATATGGTCCAGACTGAGCGTAGGCCTCAGCACGACTTGGAGGTGCTGATGTATAGATTCAGGAGCCTACAAGGTGGGTCTACATACACAAGGAGGAAGATATTAAGGGAGCCGTGTACAAAGCAAGATGCGTCGTGCAAGGTTTCCCACAGCGAGAGGGAGTTCACCACGACAAGTACACAGTCCTGTCACCAGTCGCCGACCTACTGTCGATCAGATTGCTAACTACTCTTGCCACCGAACACAACTACCACAAACACCACCTAGAGATCAAGCTGGCATATCTAAATGCTCGATTACCTAAGGGAGAACAAATATATGCCAAACCAACACCCGGATACGATACCAAAGAAGGACAATATTGGTTACGCGAGAAGTGTGTTTACGGAATGCAACAACCGGGGTATGAATGGTCTAAGCACCTAGCAGCGAAACTACGAGATTTGGGTCTTGAAGAAAATGACGTTGATGCAACAGTATTTAACAGACACCCAAAAGAGGGAAAGCCACAGTGGCCCTATATGTCGATTCTCTTTTCCTTACAACGGACAAGCCAGGGATACCCGATTCCAGAACACAAACTCTTGCGGAACCTTATCAATGATTTCAAATCAGACGGAATAACATCCACACGAACTTCAAGTAAAGTCGACTACGATGGATATGGCTCAAACAGCAATCTCCAAAGAAGATAAGTTCCAAGAGACCGCTGAAGATACATCCCCGATTCTATCCGGTCCAATGAAAACCAGATACGAATCCAGAGTGGGCAGCATAAATTGGGCGGCGAATAACACAAGACCCGATCTCCCTTTCGCTGCCAACCCATTGGAAAGCAAAGCATCACAACCAGCTCAGAGAGACTTCACGAAGCTAATACACTGCTTGGGATATGTCAGCAAGACACTAGACCAGAATTTAGGGTACAGACGGGGGAATAACCGAGGGAATAACCGAGGGAATAAGGGAGGGAATAAGGGAGGGGTTATAATTGAAACCTTCTCGGATGCTTCAGTTGCACCAGATGCTGACGTAAAGCTGACCAGCGGCATGGCAACTTACGTTAACGGAAATTTAGTGAAGGGGCCCCGCAAGAAACAAAACAACATCACGAGAAGCACAGCTGTTGCTGTAATTCAGGACAACCCGTGGTGTATGCTAGTGGCGGAACCCCGCCTTTTCTCTGTCTGACGATATACTATAGCACTGTTCAAGTGTATGACTATATTAAAGTTCCAAATCGATTGTTGATATAAAGGGCCAGGAATTCGGGTCATTGTCATTGCTGGTGCCAGGCTGTTGTATGGGAGATTCCTGCCGATCATCACCTCGGTCACCCGTCTGCAAGAGTGTCTTGGTTCTGCTGCTCTAACTACCCAGGGCGATCTTCAACTGTGTTCTTCTCGTGAGCAACTAGGGCATGCAACTAGGGCATGTAGTACAATTATTTTTGGGCTTCCATATTCTGCCAACCGTTTTTTTGCGAGGGCCACTAGCACTTGCTATGATGTTTTGTTGTACAAAGGGCGATACTTGACCAAAGGACAGTCAACATTTTATTAAGTGGGTGATATTGCCATGATCCAATAATGGCCCCTCAGTCCGATACCAGCTTAGTGTATGAGAGACGTGGCCAGGTTTTTTAAGGAGACTGTAAATGATGCTTTTTCTCGTGACCAATGGATGAGTCATTTGGAAGAATCATGCTCTAAGAAAGCGATTATGTGATTTTCATGTCCTTGTCATATCCAGACTCAGCTTACCAGTGTGGACCCCACCAAAGCTGGTATTCAGAGGATTTGGACATTGGTTTTCGTGGCGACCCTTTGAAGAGAACTGAAGAGTTTCATTCGTTGTTTTTTTCTCACTGGATCATCTCGCCTAACCGTTGTTTCTGACCACTGGAGTAAACTTCAAATGTATAAAAGAAACCCCGGCCTTTCATAAACACTCAAATGAATTCACTGGCCTTCTCTCTTACAGTGTACACATCACTGGGCTCAGTACGGCCCGGGAGCGTCATCCAATAGCTACACTCATTTATTGCTGGAAGCTTAAACAACTTCTATGGTAGCACCCAAAAAAATCCACATCATTGCAAGTTTCCTATTGCAATACAACCAACACATACTTCACTTGAACGATAATCCACCATATATGCTCTCGTAAAGAATATTTTATTTGTTTGGAGGTTATGGTGGAGGGCACATTATTAATATTTGACGTTCGTGATAGGTTCGCGGTACGCGGAAGACATCTTAATCAGTATTTTCGTGTATTCAAATCAAAACTAGCCTCTTTCTCCAACAAAACAAACGGGAAAGAGGCACTATATATATTTTCCTAAGAGTAAGTCTAGAAGAGTCGATAGTACTCACATTTTCTTGGCTTCTTGGCTATATGTACGCTTAGGTAATCCAGAGGCTGTGTCCACTAACAATGATGACGACTTAGTAATGAGTTAGTCATCACGTTTTCTTGGCCACTACCATCGGAGTTCCGTCGTACATATTCTTGGCGCCAGATGCCAAGGAATGTTGAGTGCCAAGGACCAGAGTAATGGGTTATGCCAGTATCGGGTTCCTCACAGTTCGAATGGATCGAGTACTAGCAAAGGTAACACCAAATGTGCTCGTTTTCTGCCCAAAACATTGTTGGCTACGGGTATGAGAGCTCGATATTTTGCATAAACAAACCGCCCCGATTCTTTTCCATCCAGCCAATTGTTGGTATATGAGTTTTGGAAAATATCTCCTCTTAATTGAAACAAGCCTCACCTGAACAGATTGTCTTTTGGGATCCTTGAAATATCCAACAAGATATGCCTGACAATTCTCTTAGCATGAAGAAATACCGAGACGCATCCCACTATTTATATTTAAACACTAAAAATCCTCATAATCCAGAGAAAACGCTTTTAAAAAGCTTTTCTCTCACTCGCGATCTTTCTCAATCACAGCCTTGAGCATGTAGAATCCCCTGAGAATGCCATTACGGAAGAGTTGTGCAAGTAGCGACTTCTTTTCGGCATATTCTTCGTCCTTAGAGGATGCTTGGCTGGGGAAATATCGTCGGGCGCAAGTTTGTCGGGCGTGGCTGCGCTGGGTGGCACCAAGAGCACCTGTTCTTGTAAGGCTTCATCAGCAAGGACTATGAAACTCTGGCCATGCGATATATAGCTGCGCAAGTACCTCGGGGGAATGAAATGGATTTTTTTGGTTAGAATTGGTGGCATGGTTGACCATTGGTTGCCTGTAATGCCACACCAAAAGACCTGAGACCCATGGGTCATATCGTACTTATGAGATCTAATGAGCAGCACGAAAAGTTTAATTTCATAATAACCATTTCCCCAATTTGGTAAAAATATATTCGATGGAGTCCCTTTGTCCCTTTGTCCCATGACACTAAATGATATGCCACTAAATGAGCCAAATGCTTGCTTTATTCTATTTGAAAAGAAGCCCACCACATTCAAACTCATACAGACAAAGTGTACTTGGGTTGTAAAGAAATCTTTAGTGAAGCCGATGCGCTAAACTTACAAAAACAGCAGTGCTGATGCACAGTCCTTATAATAAAAATGATCCATAAACTGGGGCCCTCCAGAAAAGACGTTGCGGTCACCTCAAACCATGGTTTACCAGAAATCGGCATATCCTTATATCCAGGTAGCAGCAATGCAAATAGCCTCCTTGAAGACTCCACCTCCCAACGGTCATCTTAAACTTGATTATTAGAGCGTCAACTCTTACCCGAAATCCCGGTGTTTCTTTTTTCCAATTGTGACATGGGGTTTCGGGTCTTCTTTAAAAACGGTGACGTTTAAACCAGCCAGTGGAAACGGACCGGTGGGGTCTAAACCAGCCAGCAGAAACGGACCGGTGGGGTCTAAACTTCAATTTTTTGAACGCCCTCGCCGGGATTAAACCTCACCACACGCCATGCAACTCTATAATAGCACTGCTTTTACCCTCTAATTGATATACGAAAGGCGATAGTCATGTCTGAATTCTTGTGTTTACCGGCTACTCTGGTTTACCGATACCCACCTTCTACATTGGAAACCCCTTATAACCCAAAAGGTTGCTTAACCTTGACCACATGCACATTTATCCTAGCCCCGAATCTTCAAATCCTCACATTCAAACATGGCCATAGCATAGTAGCAGTGGTCAACTTGGTCACTTATGAAGGAGTGCTTACCACTCCCACACCATATACGCCCTACGGCAGCAGCAAGAGGGCACGCCCCACAATTCCATTAAATGTATATTCATATAGTATTATACAAGAGCACAGACAACTCGACACCAGACAACCGCCAGCCTATTTCACCATAAGCAGGTGTTTGTTTATATATTTGCTATAATCGCGTGATACCCCTTCTTTTTTTTTTACTTTTTTTATCTGTTTTCCTCTTCTCCAATGCATCAGTGTTGGCCCTCAATGAAATCGTTCTTCACCCTGTAGAAGATGTAGAAATCATTATGGCAAAAGCACCAAGAAACTTGGAGCTCCACTTCAATCTAGGGTCAACATGAGGTCTAGCAGGAGCAGCATGACGGGCGTACTTGGCCAAGTGATGGGCAGCCATTTTGGTTGGTGTTCAAAGGAGATGTTTGTAGTGTGGAGAAAGATGGTAATCTGGGTGATTTTTACTGGCTGGTTGAGGTTGCGGGCCGTGCTATGTGCAGGACGATGCCCGTGATTGTGGTGTACGGGTGTAGTGTGGGGGTGAATTATGGGGGTGTATTGGTCGAGCCAAACGGATGGGGTCGTGGGAATTTTGCGTTTAGACAGGCCGGGTGGGGTTTCCAGGAGGGTGGGATCGTGATGTGGGAATTTGGGCGTATTGCCTTTGGGGGTGGTGGAGATGTTGGTGCCTGTGGTCTGATATGGATAGGATAACGATGGACCATCCGTGGGTGCGAAGGGCCTCGACACGGGTCGTGGGTATAACGATTGTTCAATGGAGGCATGCTACCCCGTTATAGTAATATGTCCATGGGCGACAACCCACGCCAGAATGTTGCCATTTTGTGGAAACCGTTTTTAGTCGTATTTAGGGGGCGTCTGAGAAGTGGGATGTGTGGTATCTCGATTTTTGTATCCTTTGATCCACCTTTGGGTGGTGTGGATGTAATAGTTTTGCATAATGCAGATTTTGATTGTCAAAAAAGAATTTGGTGACGATTTTGAAAACAGACATGTTTTTTTTTTTTTTTTTTTTTTTTTTTTTTTTTTTTTTCTGGAAGAACACGAGAGGTGACTTGGGTCTATCGAAAAATCAATATGGGATCAAAACTGAACCCCATGATTTGCTCAAGTACCACCTTTTTTTTGCTTAATAGAAATGGAAGGTCGTCGCCGGAACCTACTGAATAGTGTAGGGAAAAGGAATATCCCATTGCAAAAGCATCCCCCAGTATGCACATACAACCGCCAGCCAATTGAACCATATAAACGGGGGGCGCCTCAACACTGCATTAATGCAAACCCGTCCACTCAAGGAACACCTTGGACAGGAAATTCGGACCAGTTTTTTGTAAGTAAAGGGGAAGTTGCAACTGGCAGTTAGCTATATTGCGGGGTGAGTAGTCCCACAATGCCGTATGCCCATTGGTGCTAGTGGGTGTACATCACTACGGGGATGCGGGGTACACGGTGGTGCTTCATTCTAGTCTGAAGTAATGGAGGGCATTTTATTAATTAGTGGAAGGGGCAACCTAGGCGAACCTCTAGAACAAGAGACGCTGCCATTAGTATAGGCAAAACACCAACTAAAGGGTAAAGAAGCGTACCCCGGAGGACCATTTCTATATTGGAACATGATGGGTTTAAAATATGGGCTATTTTGCATGTGCTCTAATTACTTATCAGAGTAGTTCGATAGTTTGATTGGTAGGTTGGAAAATCTAACAGTAGACTATTCCGGTAGAGCGTTTTGGACATATGGAAGCTTTTTTGGGTGGTAAATGCAAAGAAGGGTGGCGTTGATTGGGGGTGGGCCATATTATGGTGTACGGCCCCGAGGATCTTGATCGTACACTTTTGTTTGAACGTTGTGACCACTAGGGAAAGTTTTACATGAGAACATCTAACCTTCTCCGAATCTAACAGCGGGGAACGTAGGATTTTACATATCCTACGCGATTAGTTAGGTCCAGGTGTTTTTCGTGGCGATATTTTACCTTATTCCTTTGATAGGCAAATTTAGAAACGAGGTGGGTCATCTAAATCAGCTTTCAAAATCGGGGTGTTCATCCGTCCCGAGTTTGCGAAAACTTCAGTGCAATTTCGACGGCTAGAACTTGTTTGCTGGTATACTACGCCACTATACTATTCGTAGCCATACAAATTATATGGGAGATTCTTTCAATTATGGTGATGTCAAAATAAAACAGCAGCCTTAAAGAATGAGTCGTACACCGACACCTAATTTCCGGGGTGTGCGTGCTTGGTACGGCTATTACTCGCGGGTTTGTTGTAGCAGATGCGTCCCGGTGATCTGGAAACTAATACAGTAATCTTCATTCTAGACAGGTGAATATTTACTTCTTCAAACGGAAATAGGGCATTCTTGTGTATGGTGATTATTCGATCACAGGGGTTTGGAGAAATAGTGGATGATAGAATGGGATCCAAATAATCGCAAATCAGAAAGGAAAACCAAGGGTGTGTGAGTAACATGGGCACGAAGAGCAGTGGTGAATAATGAAATCGAGCGGCTTATTGAGAAAAAGGTGAAGATGATCGATGGATCGAAATGTGACTACTTGAAGGAAATACTGGTGGCAGGTGGTCCCTCTCTGACACCAATGAGATCTACAAATGAAATAAGGTAAATATTGGTTCAAGAGTACGAATCAAAAATGCCAGAAAAATGGTAGTGCCCTTCACCAAAGTTCCGGAGTCGGCCCAATGGAACATTGTGAGAATCAAACGGAGACTGAAATCTGATACAGTCGGTAGTGGTTGCACATGATGGTTAGCCAGGGTCACTGGAAACTCACCGACCGGATTCACCCCCGAAGTGTAGTTAATAGATCCACCAGCGAGGGGTAGTTTCGTGATGGAAACGATCTAGACCGCTTCGTTCAATTAGTGGCAAGACATTGGGGGAATATGGGTCCGAAGTGCATGTAAAGTACCCAAGGGGCCCACTTATGGTACTGGATGAGTAACACTTTTGTCACCACAGGCTAATATTAGGTCGCGTAAGACTACACACTGGAAAACATGATTGGATATGTGAACGGTGATGATTAATCGGGCTCGACTCCGTACTAGGTGTATATGACCAGAAGATGGAAGAAAAAATCGGAAAACACTGAGCGAGGTAGATGCCTAAAAGGTTGGGTGCCAGGTAAAATTGAAGAATGAAGTGACCAATAAATGCGACACAATTGGTGATCAATGGGACCGGTAACCATGTAAAATGTGGTCAGTTCCATTGCGTCTCCCTTCGCCACTTACAGATCTATTCCCGTATTTCTGACACCATGGAGGGAGTTTTCCAGCCGTCGAAGGAATACCTTCTACTTCTAGACTAATAAAACGATCCTCGGAAGAAACTCATGTTTCATCGTGACCCTTTGTCCTACACAATAATACGGAGGTATACATTTAGTGTTCTCCCAATCTTCAACCATTTACCCTAGCCAAATACCGTATTTAAACGCCCAGTCAACTGGACACTCACCTCCAGAAAGTGTCGATAATGACGGGGTTACTCAATCACTATAACGGGGTCCCACCCGGGATCACCCAGGCTTATCAACGGGCAGATCCAAACCGGCTTTATCCAAACCCACACCAATTAGTCCAAAATAGGCCTTAATCCACCCAGAATTACCCCGTTTCGGACTTTCCCTCGGGGCAAATCACGATTTGTGCTCGACTCCAAAAATGGCCCGATTGTTCCGAAACGGGTCTAATTGGGGGCTGCATGCAGGAGCAATCACCTTGCCCAATTAGGAAGAGAGCCCTGGTCGGTTCCACATGTCACGGTGAATGCGGCCAAAAGAGGGTTATGGTGGTTTTTGGCCCTGCTGACTGGGGGACGTCTTTTGGTGCTTTAATTCGGTGGGTTTTCCTAAAACATTGCCTGATGTGTGCGCATGGAGATCAGCTGGAAACGTTGAATATTACCACATCATTCCAGCCAAGAGATTGGAGGTGAATTTCCGGAAAAGGCATTTTCCGCAGTATTCTGGCGTTCTATTTTGCCTTTAAATTTTAGCGTTTGGTCTTTTTTGTTCTTTTTTGTAAAAGATTGGCAAGTTCCATCTGGCTGGGTTGGTGTTTGAAACACATACTAGGCTCATCAGAAGAAGGACACGTGTTGCGTAATAACAAGAAAACCCATAAAACCAAAAACAGCCAATGGCCCAAAAACATCATCCATGCGTTTATCCTGGTTTATCCGGGGGTTTATTCCGGTTTGTAGCCTGGCCGTAGATAAGACGAATTTTCCCGCAACGCGAATCAATGGTTATGGCACTTTCGAACACTGCCCGACTTTCTTCTGGAACCGCGGCTTGGTGGTTGTGAGTGATGCGGAAAAGGCGTCGAACCAAGTCGGGCACAAATGGAATTTCCGTGGTTTTTACGATATTCTCTGTGTTGTGGCGCCTCTAAGAACAATATTCTGGTGGGGTGGTGAAACGAGTGCGCGTGTTCAATCAATAAATATAGAAAGGCAGCGAAAAGGTGAGGATAAGTGGGTAGTGAATAATATTCAGATTGAGGCGGATGGGCATTTCCATAGAGGGCCGAAAATATCGACGGAATGGGCAAAAAGAGTTCAGTTAGTGGGGACTATATGAATCATTCTAGTGGACCACCAAGGCTCTGGTGGTAGCGAGAGTTTGTAAAATAATTGTACATAAACTTTGGTAATTGCAAGCGAAATGATGGTTAAACGAACTGTAGAAAAGATCACTGTGTCAGGGACTTCAAGGATTCCAAAAATTATATCCACACCTTCTTCTATGAGAAAAGCCGCATCCAAGTCCCTGCTCTAAACATACCGTCACCAAAACTTAAACAGATTACTTCATTTAATTCTAATAGCTCTATGGAGTTAGGCAGACCCATACCTTGGATCGTGGTTCTCTTTCTGAGTGGTGGATTCCGACTTCACATGCAACTTCTCGTGTCTGGTAAGGTTGGACTTGACGTTGAACTTCTTCCCACACTTGTAGCAGGAAAAGTCCTTCTCACCCGAATGGATGGTATAGTGAATGCGGTACGACAGCGGGCGCTTGAACACCTTATTGCAGATGACGCATTTGTGTGCCCGTGTCTTGGAATTCTTCTGGGTGGTGATTTGCGGGTTGGGCACGGTGCCGGTGAATCGCTTGAGCATTTTATCGTCGTCGGTTTTCTGTGCAGACAGTTCAAACGAGGGAAAGGAGCAATTGGTGACATCTTTCAACCCCAGAAGGGTATTGGCCCAGGATGCAGCTGCATTGGGCCGGGGTTTCTGGTGGTTCTTTTTCTGGGAACTTTTAGGTCTACCGGTTTCGGCGTGAGAGGCATTGGTTTGGGTATGAGTGTGGGTATGAGTGTGGGTACCAGGGTGCGTACCAGGGTGGGTATCAATGTGGGTATTAGTGTGGGTATCCATATGGGGTTGGACATTAATATGGGGCTGGGTAGAATGATTTGGGATATTAGAATGATCTTGGGTATTACAATGATTTGGCATATTAGGGTGGTGGGGGTGTCTCTGCACATTGACCTGGTCCAGGTGCAACTTCTCGAGCATAAGATATGACTGGTCCACTTGCTCGCAAGCTGCCGGAGCTTGGACCATAAGTGGGGCGGAGTGTGGCATAGGCGGAGTAGGCGTATCGTCTAAAACCTCAAACCTGGGCATCGTGTCAAGGGCGGGAAAGTCCGGGACATTAAAGCTGGATACATACTCTGGGTCCGACGCAGGGAGCTCGAAAAACGGGTTTACCGCGTAGTTGGATGACGAGCCCAGGAAGAAATGCTTCATATCGGAGGAGTCCGGGAGCCCGGACCAGTCAGCGGAAAAGTCCTCCTCCTTCTTGAAGCGCGAAACAAGACATTTGCCCGATTGAAAGCCTCCTTGGAAAGCATCGGGAGTTTCAAGAAAAGGGTCCTTGTGGGAGTCGTATTGGGGAAACGGCGCCGGCGAAGAGTCCAATTGCATATAGTTGAGGTTGGTCCTTTGCTTTTTCTGGAGCTGGAAGCTTTTGGCAGGGTCGGGGAAAGATCTGGGGGACTGGTGAAACACTCGAGGAGATCCACGGAAAGGCTTTGCCTCGGGACTAAAGAAAGGGTCGCCCAACGTGGGCTCAGCGGGCCGTTTGGCCCCATAGCCTTGACAGTGGCGAGGTCTCTTGGAACCCAAGTCGAGGTTCTGCGAACTCGTCCGCTTGGCGTGTGTTGGAGACCCCCGTGCTACCGGCACACTATAAGAGTCTTCAATTATGGCAGGGTCATTGTCGTTGGGCAAGCCCGAAGACTTGACGGTGGAAAGGTCCTGAGGAGTTTGGATGGTGTACCAGTAGCAGGAAGATTGCACGGTGACCCGGGAATTGGCCAGGCATTGAAGGAAATCCATAATATTTTTTTTTTTCAAGTCACACAACTTTATCTGCAAACAACGACAAACACAACTAGAAACACTATCAAAAAAAAAGTGCAGATCCACAACAAGTCAAAGTGTTCTTTCAAGCAGAGAGAATGAAAACGCACGAGGTAGATTTAACAAGGACAAGGATCAACAGGGAAAGAAGGTAGAGGGTGAGCAAGAACAAAAAGAAAATAGAAAAAAAAGAGAGAATCCGGAAGTATAAGAATACATAAAGAAAGAACAAAAGGATGTGGAGCCACGAATGGGTGCAAAACGTGAATAATGCCTAGCCAATGAAAATCTCGTGCCGAATACGCAGGCCTACAAACGGGGTGGTTTTTTGCAGACAATGTGGGGGGAGAAATGCGGGCGTAACCATGCATTTGAAAGAATGGGGACCAATGTAACCATGGCGAGCTGAGAAGGGGAAAAAAGAAAAGAGCAAAACTCAAGCAAAATGACAAAAAAAAGAGTTAGGCAAACTCAAGAGAATCGAAAAAAACGTCCAAAAAAAGAATCATACAATGACAATCACCTAACCGTGGGTGGGTGCGGGTGCGGGTGCGGTGCGTGGCGGTGTGCACTAACAATATAGGCAAGAGGTGAGATTAGCCAAGATTCTGGTGCGGAAAATGCAACAACAAAGAGATTTGAGGCAAGACAAACAAGCGGAAAAGCCGGAATAAAACCCTCCACAACAAGGAAAAATTCAGCAACACAATAGCAGGGCCCAACAGCAGCGCCACCATGTGCCACACAATAAAGCACCTATGCGAAATGGGGGTGCAATACTCCACAAACGGCGTATCCGTCAGGCGAGTTTCGGCCCGCGTTGGCTCCGGATGAGATGCCATGTATTCCATGCATCCTATTTTTCCTAGTGTGGCATGGTTTTACAGTGCGGGAAGATTGTCGGGCTAATCAGACGGTTAGAGGAAAGGACGATCCCAAAGGGGCGAAAAGGGCGGAGAAACCGAGCAAAACCGTGAGAAATCTGAAATCCCCAAATCCCCGAAATCCCCGAAATCCCCGGAAAAACCGAAAAAAATCGAAAAAAACCGAAAAAACGGCATAAGCAAAATAAAGAACCAAATTATCCCGATTGGGCCGTGGCACTGCAGGCCACACCCATGGTTAGTGGTTTTCAGCCGGGTGCGGCGGTGCGAACATGCGAATCCGAGCCTTGGTGCCAAGAACACTAGCGTCCGTAAAGGAACAAAAAGGACTCGGTAATTTTTTTTTTCGTTCTTTTTTTTTTTTTTTTTTTTTTTTTTTTGATCTTGATTTACATCTCCGGCGGGTATCGGTATGATTTGGTGGTTTGATGGTTTCCGCGTGGTTCCTGTTGAGGTACCCTGTGCTGGAGACAAATTGGGCGGCGTGGAAATCACCGAGAAGCGAACGGGAAAGAGGGGACGAGGGAAAAGCAGGAAAGAAAGAAGGAAAGAGAAAATAACCCAAAAAGAAGAATTCTTCTCATTTCGGGAAGAACAATGGGTGGTCAAATGGCCAGACAAAACCACCCAATTCAGGGATAAACGCTCTCACTCCAGGTCGTATTAGAGCTATCATTTGGGAGATGGCAAGAAAACAAGCGTATTAAGCCACAAATCAGAATCCACAAACAAAAAAACAAAATCCACAAAACAAAATCCACAAAACAAAAAGTAAAAAAAAAGTAAAAAAACAAAAAGAAAAACAAAAATAACTCCAAAACTCCGTCCCTCATTCATTCTTCCTCCCTGAACATACTTAGGGCGCCCCCAAAGACTTGGGGCCAATTCTAACCGATTCCGCCCGCGCGGGTGTGAAATCCACAAAATCCCCTGGCGCTGCAATGTTGCGGGAAATCAGGGTGGAATCAAAAAAACGAGTGCGGAATCCCCGAAATGCCAGTCCCACCGCCAGTTGTTCCAAAATCACGAATATCCAAATGACGCGTTTCCCATATTCCACTGCCCTCCGTATACCATGAAATTGGGACATTATGAAATTGCCATACTGGCACCGTACACTCAGAAAGAACATTCCCGATTAGTCGGGGGTTTCCTCTTTTTTGGCCGCCAAACGCTCGTGACCCTGCACTTATTACAACAAGACAACAAGACAACAAGTCTCAATTTGGCCCAAGCCATTATTCACCGCTTGTTGCGTGTGCGGATTGCGGCTGCGCATAATGCCTTGCCATGTATGAGACAACGGGGCAAGAAAGTGATTGTTCTTTTTTTCTTTTTTTCTTTCTTTCTTTCTTTTTTTTTTTTTTTTTTTCTTTTTTCTTTTCTTTTTTCTTTTCCGTGTTACATACTATTTATTGGTTCGGTGGGGCCCGCTTCGCCGTGTTTTGCTGCTGGCTAATGATTCCGTCCTAAATTTCAGCGTCCATGGTTCCATTTTCTCCAAAGTCGCCCAAATAACCGTACCAGCTGAAGGTGCACCTGGGACATACAGGTATGGTGTATTTTCACATGGCTTGTAGTGGCTTTGAATGGGCCAATAATGTATGGACGAGGAAAAAGAAAAAAAAAAACTTCAAAGAATGAAAGAACTGAAACAGACATGAACCGGGGAACAGGAAGTCTGGGGAAGGAAGTCTGGGGAAGTGAGTCACTTCACGTTGGAATATATTTTTCCTTGGGCCTAATGATTGGTACTTTCTTTCAAATTGGTGGGTAAGCTTTGTGCCACTTCAGTGATATCGTCTATTCTTTTTCTCCTTTGAATCCACTGAGAATCCCCGAGAATCGTGTGATTTTACTTGGAAACGGCTGCAAAATTCCACCTCAAACGAATTATAACCGGAATACCAGAATATAAATGAGGATCGCTTTCAAAACGTGATAAGGGTCCAACCTTCCCAAGCTCACACATATGTGACCAGTCGGGTAAATAACGGCCGGTATTCCGCTTGTGTGGATGTGTTTTACACTTAACCAATAGGCCAATTTGAAAGGGTGGAAAAAGTTATATGTTTTTCAACCCACACTCTTGCTTTTTATGCATCCTGAATCGGTCTCCATGGTTGTCCTTGGTCCTTGATTGCCACAAAAATGTCACGTATAATACCCTGGTACCATAAAAAACGAATTATTCGAATCACTTCTAAAATGGAACTGACCGAGCTTCACAATAACAAAAACATTCCGTGGTTCTGCGTTGGCTGGGGCCATACCAGAAAAGGCCAAATCAATTACCGTTGAACCCAAGGGAAGTTTCCGGGTATCAAATATACTGAGTGTTTCTGATTGGTTCATTCAATATGCCCCTTCTCCTATTATTCGCTTGGTGTGTTTTGCATGCTCGGGGATGTACCCACTCTATACTCTCATACATTTATAAATTCCCAAATATCGATTAGGGAAAGATGAGGCCGGGGTGAGGTAGATACTTTCATCTTTCAACACTCTAAGGAGACAGTTTTGTTGTATTTGCGGGTTTTACGGGTTTGCCAGTTGGCCCTTTTGGGGTTTAGATTTGGTCACGTAAAGAAAGTTACCTGGATGACTATTTGTTGTACGCCGTGGAGCTTCAGGGCCGGGTGCTGCTAATGGGACCTTTGGAAAAATCCAGTAGAAAAATCGGAAGTGGCATTACTTTATTATTCAATACTATATCCCGTGTTTCAGGGTTTTATCTATTGGAGTTCTTCTTATAGCGGCATCCTGTAATCCAGTTGATTTGTTTAAACCATATAATCGTTTATTACTATATCAAATATTTCCTTTGGCGAGTATTTAACCGAGTTATAAACTGTTCCAGCAGTATTCCAAGTTTTGTTATTGATCTGAAAAAAGGCGAGTCCTTGTCCTGTATTCACCACATTGGGTGTATTGTGGGGCCCACAATCTGCGTCTAAAGAGTATTAGCCGGGGTTTAATCGTTCGGGTCGTTGAGTCTTCTAGTGCATATTCATGCCATGTTGCTTTCAGCAGCAAAATTGTCTTAGAAGCACCAACTTTCTTGCTCTTTACACCATATAGAATGAACCAGTGGCATCAGAAACGGTTTTAACTGGAGTATTAGCCAGGCTCATGGTGGGCGTAGCACCAGTAATTCCATGCTTAGCTTCTGCTCCTGCTCCTACTTTCAACTTTCACAAAAACAGCACCATTCGTGCAGGGGCCAGTCGAAACAGGTTCTCTGATCTGGCTGAGTGGAAAACACAAGGGAAGAGCATTGCCTCGTGTGGCCAATCAGAGTTCATTGTTAGGAGTAGGGTTGTTTTATCTGGGTGTTTTTCCTACCAAGTGGGGCACTCGATAGTTTTTGTAAACACCTCCTTAATGCCAGACACGGCCTATTCCAGGGGTGTTTCATTACATCGCATGTCCCATGATAAAGAAAGACCTCATGGGTGGGTTTACCTTATGTTATTTCCAGCTCCAAAAGACCAAAAATATTTTTTGTTTGTCATGGTCATTTATTCTTCAAGTCTAGGATAAAAAGAGTGTAGTAGGGACCAAAAGTTTTCAAAAAGAGCGAGCACTCACTTAAATAGACAAAACTTTGGGACACAAAACGGATGGCCAAACCGACTCCTGCCACCTCGGACAAAATGAGCACCAAATAAAGAGGCACAGTGCGACCAGAGTAATAGTTGGTGACATGTGTATTCCTCGTAATGGCTGGGAGCATGCACGCTGACTTCTTTCGGTGTAACAAAAGGGACATACTTCCACAAATGTGTTTATGGACGATTCTATTGCTACCAGATCTTCAAAGAGAATGGGGTGACCAGCGCATGTACTGCCTTTTAAGTGGCCGAGCAAACACGATGACTAGCTCATTAAGGGGTCATGATTGTACGTGTATATATCATCATGATTATTTAATCGTGGCAGACGCCAAGAAACAGGGAGTCATATTGACGCTTCTGGAATTACTCTTAGGAATATAGACACTGCGTGTTTCCCTTTTGTATTGTTGAAAAATGTTAGTGGATTCCAGACAGGTGGATACTAATCACGATGTCCTTTGTCCCAGAATTAACATGACACTATTGACTCGAATACTCCGGAGGCTGGGCTTAAACTTAACTTATAGGAATGTTCGTGAAATGAAGGTAGAGAATGCATCAGAAAGCACATACCGGATATATTGACGAGTATATATAATGAGGAAACAAGAATGAGGAATACATATTCAGCCTACTTTTGGTGTCGTCAGGTTTCCCAGTCGACATTTAACAGGCTTCTCTTCATCCATTGGCCTCGTTGGTTCAAGCTGTAGCTGAATACCCAAAAACGGCGACACCCAAAACCGGCCCCTTCACATAACAGCACCTATAAAAAAACAGCACCTATACAAAAACACAACATATAACAGTCAAGGCAAGTAGTGGTGCCTTTCTGTTTATTAGAGAAGTATCATGGAAGCAAACACATTCTGACAAAGTGAAAAAAGGCAAATATTAAAGCCATTCTATTCAGGAACTGGACAAACTGAAGGCCGGCTGCTCTTACAGGTATCATTCAACTAAAGGATATCGGTTGGCGTTTCATGTGATGTATGGTGGGGATAACTGGCTGACCACTATAACCAGGTCGCATTCACCCAAACCCAAGACCTTTCGAAAAGTGCTGGTTAGAAGACCGAATTTTCCTCAGCAACACCATTCCTGGCCATGGGGTTCTCCCGTTTCAATAAGCCGAACCCACAAAACTGTAATGATTTCGGAATACTGAACTACTGGGAAAACACCTTCACCAATATATTTCCTTTCTCGGGTTGAATATCACCCACAAAACGAGAAAATGCTTTTATCGAAAATCTCCACTAATTTAAACAATTTGGTATGGTCGCTTTACTATTAACAGCTAACAGTAAAAGCATCTTAGCTGCATATCACTTTAATTCAAACGCTCTATAAATGGATTGGATTCGCATGTATTTGATTGAAAACCTTATTTACACACCACTGAGAATAGATAATCCACATTTTAAAATACCACCAGAATGGTTCCTGAACTTTTTCGAAAAGACTTGGTACTTACTAAAAGCATAACTAGAAGTTTGTGTACTTACTTGTATCAGAAAAACTTTGAATTTGCCGCTTTTTACAATTATAATGTACAATTCAAAAAGCGAGCGTAAATGATTAAACGATCATTTTTTTAAAACCTGTTTTTGAAGGTTTTGAGCGCCCTTTTTTTCTAATGAAATGTTCATAAATATACTACTTACATCAGAGTACATAGTTATCAAGAATTTATTTCCCCGAAATCCTTGAATGCATACCCACAATATGGGTTCAAAAAAACGCTCGATAAATGGATAAGCTCGATAATTTCATAAAATCCATGTAAATAGCTCATGCAGTTAAAGTGCTTTTACTGTAATTACTGGCTGCGAGATATCGTGGAATGCACGAAGAGCCGATTTTTCCCATCATAATACCTTGAAACAGTCAGTAAGCGATTAATATTTTGGGTCAAATTCCTCCATGCCAAAAATTACCTAAAGATTCTTTTAGATATTGAACAAAAAAAAAAAAAAGAGAGAAACTCTAATCCACTCCTCAGACGTTAATTAATCCGCACCGAAATCACATGGCAATAACCACGTTGCACCCTATTAGAAGACGACTTTCTCATTGCATACCTTCTTATTTTCATCGTGCAAGTGTTTCACATCCACAGTGCATTTTGACAACAGATGCTGACGTAATGGTTGCAAGTCGCCCGTCCTGAAACACCGACCAACGAGTCTAACATGCAATTGTTTGGGTTTCTAAATTCATACGCGTAATGAAAGTAATAGGAGCAAACTCAGGCGCCGCTACGACCACATGGGAGTATAAACCCCAATGGGAATAAGCAAGGCTGATGGGCCCCGAACAATAGTGGCGCATACTTGGATAGGGCGAAGCACGAGGAAACTCTGGTGGAGGCTCGTAGCGGTTCTGACGTGCAAATCGATGGTCGAATCTGAGTATAGGGGCGAAAGACTAATCGAAATGACATCCCAGATTCCACAG
>BIMT01000156.1:0-91010 GCA_005406065.1 Metschnikowia sp. JCM 33374
TATGCAGTAAGCATTAACATGTTAAATTGGTGTGTGGAGGTTAATCTGCATCTAATATTCGAACTATAAGAGTGCCCATTGAGCTATGGACGACATTGTAGACTTGGTTTATCATGAGTATATGGATGAGATTTTATACTATTCCGGAGTCGAGGAGATGGGTTCTCCTGGGTAAAGCACTGCTCTCATCTGGTATCCATTGCTATGAGTGGATAAAAAAATCGCTGGCAGTTGGGAGAATAGAAGGTTTTCACCCTAAGGAAAAAAAACACTCCCTTCACTTGAATCCGCAAGACATATCAGCCATTTGAATACAAGACATCGGTAACGTCGAGATCTGAAATTTCCCCCTTTTTTTTTTTTTTGTTTTTTTTTTGACAATGCGAATACTTGCTGATTTCAAACTTCCCAATTTGCTGATGGTTGTGCAGGTCGGCTCAATGTTTGGGAGCCCACCCGCTAAGTAGATCACATTTTTCTTCGACCGGAAAATAGCAGTGACGTGCCTGCTCGTTGACTCAAACACACGATACATTCCCCCTTTCTACTTATTGATCTGAGTCACCACTGCTAAGGAAGAAAATGAGAAGAAATAGTGTCCGAATTCCAGCAACAAGCAGTCGCACCAAAGTGTTATTTTTTCGATTTTTGGCATTATCAATAAAAACAAAACACATGGCGACTTTTCCATGCCTTGATATTTTGCTAGATCATCTCCCGACTTTTCTCTGTAGGGAAATGAGACATCCTTCTGCATGTGCACCCTTTACAGCCGCTGGTTGCTAGATACTGTTATGTATCCCTGCGCGGGATTATTGCTCGGACTTATGATCCATGCGAGTCGCATTTAGTTTCGCCTGTATTTTTTTCTCACTTAGGTGCTTGTCGTCATCTCTCACTTTATATATATATTCATGCGTGTTCATCGTCGTAAATTCCCACTGTTAAAGTCACGGCGTAAGATCCACTTTTCTTTTTCCCCTTCTTTTATCTTCTCCCGCTTGTGCTGGCGACAGTTTTATAAAAGGGCATCAACTCATAGATGGACAACTTTGTTTAAATCTTATTTTCTTTCATATACAAGCAGCTTCAGCCCATTATTCCCTACAATCTGTTCCCTGGAAGAAACTGCCTTCAAATACTACGTCCAGTGACTTTACGTGTTTGGAAAGAATACGAATATACTTAACCTTGTACTCGAACGTTTAGAAAAGAACCCCTACGCGAGGCCTATACTCACAAATCAACTACCTGGTGTACTCCACATCTGTATCACTATGGCCAACTCGACTACACCTGCATTAGTTGACCTCAATGAACATTTTTTTCACTTTTCCTGATGATATTGGCACTACGGGGGTAGGTGAAAGTGACAAACCACTGCCGTCAGAACACGCCGAATTCGCTTGTTCCTCACCTGGGAATCCACGCAAAATATTGGACAACAATGGATGTATTTTGCCAGACTCTATTGAAGGTAATGAATGGCACAGAAATTTGCCACAATGTTCTGGGGGTGGACCTGGGTGGTTTGAACCCAGCTATTGGTAATCTCGACACCGGGATGGATATCAATCTCAGAAACAAACCAACTGGGGATTTAGAAACTTCTTTTGGTGGAACTGAACAAATCCCATCATTTTTTAATCCCTTTTTATTCCATGAATTACACTCATACTCCTCATTTGATCTGACGAAAGATGATAAACCCGTTTTCTCCGATAAGGCATCAAGAGACTCATGCGATGAATTTTACAATCACACATTTGGAAGCAGTCCTCTGCATGAAGATGAAATATCTAGTATGATACTCGCAAATACTTGCTCAGACGTTCGTAGCGGGTCACTGGGAACCTCCAATACCTCAGAGCGAAAGACCCCAGAGATATCTCCTCGATCAGCAATTCTTACAAATCCAAGTGCCCCCAGGATGGTCACCGAGACCAGTAGCCTGGAAGAAGTACAAAAGGCGTTTTTCAAACTCTTTCCCTTGCTTCAATCTATTTACGCGGGCAACTTTGAGGACTTCATGACCAGAGTTTTGAAGGAATACCATGATACTACCCCTTTAGGAGGCCTATACAATCTTATTTACAATGATGCTTCTCCCGATGACATTCCGCCCCACATCATGCAAGAGTTTCGGGACTTGAATTCTTCAATAATTAGTACCAAAGGACTTCATTTATGTCATCTCATGCTCGAAATATTCAAACACCCCGAAAAGTTCGACGCTGGGATTTTGCAAAGCCCACATCTCAAAAAGATTGACTCCCATTTACTTCAAAAACAACTCAAAAAGAGCAACCTCCATGAACTCCTGCGGAACTGCTTGGCAATCAAGATTATTCTAGCCTCCCTCCAACAAGTCAACAATCCCCAGAAGACTATTTTGCGTATCTCGCTTTTCAAGCTTTACTATATTATTTGTCAAAAGCTCATCTATAAATACCACACTGACTCAGTTTCTTTCGATGATCAGCAGAACATTATAGTAGGCCAGTCGAAATTGGGAAAGCTCACCAAATTAGTATTTCCCAACTTGCGGTCAAAAAGATTGGGGAAACGAGGAGAGTCCAAGTCAAATTTGATAGGTTTCCGTTGGAACGAGTCAGTTGTTGATGAAGAAACTCGAAGCTTGCTTACGCTTGACATTCCTCACATCAGGGAGCATTTCATGAATTCCAGAAATAAAGCTGGGTATAAGCAGAAGCGGCGAATGCAGGCCAGACAACTTCTCGCCAAACAAACAATCATGCCCACTTCACAGCACCGACCAGGGTTTGTCCCCTTGGCTAAAAAGCCTTTGTATAGTTATGTGGAGGTATCTTCTAGATACCCTCGCTTAGAGTTTTCACCCCGCGTGTGGGGTGCGGAATTCAATTCTGTACCAGAGCCGTCTTTATGGGCTAAATGTTCCATGGAAAGGTCGGTAGGGGTTTTGAAAACTCATGGTGTTGACCTCAGCGGTCTCATCACCTATATTGGTGCTGGGGTGTTTGCCAGCGATGAGAAAAATATCATTGGATCATCCATGTTTACAGCAATGGATATTTTGGTAGAAGCGTGCCGCAACCAACATCGTTTTCTTACATTTATACCTTGTTATTATACTCGTGATATTTCCCGTTGTACTTGCATCTGACCAAGAGGTGTCCCGTGGGTCAAAAACTGTGCTTCTGATTTCATTAAAAGCTTTTCTCGGCAATATTGAAACCGAAGTTGCAAACTGGGCTTGTGTGGACAAAAAGAATTTCAGAAACTTCACCAAGATTCTAAGAAAAATGATCCATTTAAACGAAATGACCCTGTCAGTAGTCAAACCGACGTACGCCCGAACTGTGCTAAGTGAAATGGCAAATGATCTGAGGATACAAATGATTAAGGTAGATTCTGCCAATCAACTACTGGATCTCGAATCGATGATCGTGCGTGTGGTTATGATGGCAGCTAATGCATACAACTTCCGCCTTGCTGAAGATGGACCCACTTGCGACCAAGATAGTATCAACATCGTGTTGAAGATGGCCAAAAATATCGCGGAAGAAATTATGGTGTCAACGACATTGATAGAATTTGTCAGCCGGCAGTCAGATGTGCGGCCTGATGTTGCTTATCAGGTCTTCAGGTTATATGTGATAAGTTTCCATAAAATTATAATGACATCCCGCGAACTTGCACAGGCGCCGATTCCGGTGATTCACTCTCTCATTGAGCAGTACACGCAACGAATACAAAATGTCAGGTTTCATAAATTTGGCAAAAGCGACCCAGTCGTGTGTACGGAAACCTTCAGGTCTTGGTGGGTGTATTCATCGATGTTTCAGGAGTATATATCGGTGATTTCTGAAGTAGTTGCTTTGCGTGAGGCCTTATCGAAGTGACCCGTGGATGTTTATGCCAAACTAAAAAGGTAGTAGCAAAAAAGAAATTGGTACAGTAATTAGTTATGTCATTGGTGAAAGTTTTAGAGCTTTTCTAAAACACGAGACGCAGAAAAACACCAAATGTCAATATCCACAATGGTTTATTTCTCTGTAAAAAAATGATGTTTTATAAAATCCGGGGGAAAGGCGTCGGGCCCGCTTTTTCGAGGGTTTTTTTTTAAAAAAAAAAAAAAAAAAAAATCAGTGTCATTCCCTGAGATCGAAAAAACTTTTCCGAAATACATTCCAGAGATTAAAAACGTGCCCAACATAATCTCGTGGGTCTTAAATCTTCGATGGAATGTGCAATTGCGGGCTTTACGAACTCAGGTGCTCATGCGGGAGTATGCGGTCGACTTATGTAATTTTTTTCGCGACGCCATTAATTTCCGACTTTACAATGCAAATAGCAACCACCAAAAGCACTCACCGGGGAATGCGGCCCCCAAAGCAACCAACCGCCTAAAAAATTGTCGAGGCATCATTTCCTACGAAAATGAATCAATTTACTGCCTGAATCTATTTGTGAGTCTGCCAGTGCAAATCCACACAGACTCATGGCCGATTCTGTAATTCATAGCTGAGACACATATGTATGTTGTTGAAGGAGAAATTTAGTCAGCAGCACCAGGTTTGCTGAAAGGAGGACAATGGGCGGCATTTTTGCCATTGTAACGCGGATCGTATAAATCTGGAAGGAAGCCGGGCAAAAAAGTTTCTGAGAAGGTATGCGCTATTTATTATGTACACTTCTTGTACTGTAGAAAGATTATGTACAACATGACTGGTTAAACTTTCTGTCTTTACTTCGAGGAAATAGGGGTATACTCAGGAGGCCTAGACCTTGAAATTGTTTTTTTTTTCAGATACATTCCAGGCTCATCACTTTTAAGACCATGGAGATCGAGTCCCAAAAGAGGATAACTGTATGATGTGATAGCCATTGCAGTATTGTAATCCCATTTTCTCAACTGTCTATGTAAATAACACACGATAAGGCGGAAGTCATACTTTAACGCCAGCCCCTAAGGGAGAACTACCAGCAGAGTGTCGAACACGTAACAGTGTGACGGGTATAAACTTTACCCAGTGTTCCGTATATCCCATCACGTCAAGTGTCTTTTTTCTCGACTGCGCAACATTGTGTGTAGAAATCTTCAATGCCTGTTTGGAAGCTGGTCTCCAGCCGCATCGAGAGTATTTTTTTGTCGAACTTTTTATATAAAGACTTCTTACTAGCTTTTCTGATCCAGACGTTTTAGATTTATAACTGGCGCCAGTGGTTCTTTCCTTTTGCCTGATTATCATTAGTGCTAGTGGTAGTTAAGCAAAAAGGGATGATCCTGTTCCACTAACATGATACATCAAAACCTCAGTAGCCTCGAACCCAGAACAAGTAGAGGATTACATATTAATAAAGCATACCTTCGACTAAAACTTACACATCACATTAAATCCAAAGCACATATTGGTCGATCTCCAAAGGGCTTTTATGTTTTACCACAAAGAGAATATTTGAAAATCCTCAAAACGTTCACTCATTTCATGACACCAGAGGAAAAAGAACATGTTATCAAGGAAAGAAGAAAAAAGTATCTATCATTTGAAGATGCAGCTAAAACGTAGATGGGAAAAGTTTTTCAGCTGGTTCGAATGTAAACATCGAGATTTACGAGCATTACAAAATTTGGGGTTCTTGTCTTTTTTCAAATGTCACCTTTGTCTAACAGAGGTGAACATGAAAAAAAGTCATCTTTACAATGTTTGCAGTACAAAATTCTGGAATTTCCGATGAATCTAAATTCAATGTTGTAACCATTCAATACTTATGAAATTGCGCAACCTTAATTTCAAAGCGTAGCAAAATCAAACATGGAGTTACTATGGGACATAGCAAAAAAAGTTGACGCAACCAAAACAGCGTGGAGGAGGGCTAAGCTTTCAATACTCAGTACAATAATCAGACGTGTTGCAGGAATTTTTTCTCTATAGACTATATAAGAAGGACACTGAAAATATAATACAGGGTGTTTCTTTAAAAAAAAAAAAGAACCAGTGTTCTCCAAAAAGTGATATATGCTATTGGACGGAACCATTAGGTGGTACATTCTCAATTGTTCCATTATTAGGCCTATATTAATATTTTTCAAAGAGATCACCAGCAATTTCCCACTTCTCAGCCCACAGCTTCAAGAATTATTAATGGGGGCTTTAGTCACCTTGACACACAAAAAAGACACAGGGTAGAAGGCAATTCGGTCGTGTAAACCCCAGTAGCATAAGCTTGACTCCTTTTCCCAACCAATAATTGAGCTGGTTTTAGAGATTGGAGGTGTCATGACAGACCAAGCATCACGGTTTGGTGCGTGGTGTTTGGGATGATATCAAATTACCCCGAGAACAAGGGCCCATATTGAACGGTGGGTGACCAGGTGAAACAAGCGGTTATGAAACAAGCGATGACGACGACATGTCGAACATGATTCAGTTTGTGAGCAAGGAATTCTGCCAATGTCTGCTGTCAGAGAAATTAGGAGCCCTATGGACGCACGATATATACAATATGGACGATCTCTACTACAAGAAGATAAGCGAGTATGCCTCGTATTTTGAAGCAACCCCTGGAAGAAATCCAAGTCAGGGGGGTATCACGTGCTTGTTGTGCTCTAATACTGTTAGCGTGTGAAGATCAAACATCTTTTTTATCAGCAAAGGAACAAGAGGTTCAATTCCCCAAGTCGTTAAAAGGCCGGATCTCATAGAGTATCAAACTTCTTGGAAGAGCCAATGCTAACGCGTGGGTATATTTCACAGGCAAGTGGATCAGCAATTTCTTCGAGTACATTGAAAAGTTCGAAAAGTCCTTCCTTCGATGGACTATTTCTCAAATCATAAAAACGGCGAGCGTCTGAATCCACCACAGCTGAACATTCGAATTCAATACCTCCCACCAAACACCATATCTCTATTCCAAGCTCTCGACCAAGGTAGTATTCAGTCAACGAAATGTCATTAAAACATCGATTTATGGAATTTGCCATACCCAGGTGAAAAAAAATTGTGAGGATCCGTAGAATCACATTAATCAAAGACATGCATTGATTTGGCTTTCCAAGGGATGGTTCAACCTTCGGGGGCAGCTACAATTAACTATTACTTCCTCAAAAAAAAAAAAAAAAAAAAAAAAAAAGGAACCATCTAGTAAGGATTCAAAGATGAAATTGACAAGTGACGATTCAAATTATTTCCTCACCTGTGGCATTCTTGCATTCACAGATAAATATTTCGACCACCGTTTCTGATAGCGACCAGAGTTTGTGGGATGCACAAAGCCTGATTGAAAGGGGGACAAGTAATCTAGTATAGGAGGGACTCTGAGAACATATCGACCTTCTCCGCGATGAATGTACAACGGTTACAGAAATAGCAAAGAAATTCACCAAGACTCTGGAGGCGAATGCAATTCAAAAAGGACAAAGTTGCCTCTATTGTACGCGGAAATCTTATAGGACTCTGTGACCCCTGTCGAAAATTTTAGAGACATTGCGGAGCCTACAGAGGAGCATGAAGAGATGAAGCGATAACAAGGACGGGGACAACCGGGTATCTTTTAGAGAGAGCGGGTAGGATGAAAGCGATGAAGAAGCCTTTAGCAAATCGCCAGCGGAAGAATAATCATATCGGAGTTTGACGAAATAGCGAATGGTCAAGGCTCTAAAAATTCTCCCTCATTGATTGCTCAAATGAGAAGAACAGCTGTCCAATTTATCGAAACAAGGACAACGATGAGAATGGAAATAACTGAATCATCCGGAACCGATGGAATTTTCAATAGAACCTCGAGGAACGGATATTTTAAAAGCAGGATTCAGATTGCCCGAAGGAGGTATGTTGGATTCTAGGTTTCGTCGGCCATCATCACGTAACCGAGCTTGAAATTAAACAGGCGCGTTCGTGGGTGGCGCCGGTGGTCGAAAGAAAAGCTTGACCGTGCGAACTGTAGAATCTTCGCCATTGTGGGGTATAAACGGAAAGCTGTTTCCACTGGTGAAAAAACGTATCCCTTTTTTCCCCTAAAGATTATCCATACATTGTAGTGCTGGTGAGTCCTACGTATTATAATTATTAAAATTGGGGAAACAGGTTATTGAAATGGCTGGAAACGCGCACGCTAAGCGGTGAGTTTCGCGTGAGCAGAATCTTCATCAAAAGAGCAAAAAGTATGACATGGAACCTGATCGATCAGCATAACACAAATGCTACATCGGACGTACGACTTTTTCGTACAGGTGAGAACAACTATAAACGTTACCTGTTTAAGCATAACGGCGCCTCATGTTTGAAGCCATTCAAAATCGAACAGTCCCTGTCCAAGCATAAAATGTTGAGTGGTAAGGGCAGACGGTGTACAAACACCGTTAGGTGCTTCTGTATATAAGTCTGATCCTTTTAAGGATATAAGGGGACTTCGTCCCAACATGCAATAGTTGACTTAAATGGTATATCTGAATATGGACTCTCCGGAGAAGAGTCCCCGGGATATAATCCACCTTCAGTAGAAAGGTTGCCAGGTATAGAGGGAGATACTATAACGCCATGAGGCGTTGCAACAGTATCTACCCTTCCTGGTAGACTATCAATATCACTCATGATATTAGATAGTAGGGAAGACTTAGTAACACCAGTTATAGATAGACAACTGATAATAGTTACCAAGATAAGAAAAACTCTAGATGAGAAAAAACTAGTAAGAAGGTAGTTCGACAAAAGGAATATTTTGTCGACACCGCTGGAGAGAAGCTTCCATGCAGTCACTTCTGGGTTGTACACACTACGTTGGGCAGTCGAGAGAAAAGGACACTTGACGTGATGTGATATACTGAGTACTGGGTATACCATATACCAGTCACATCGTCATGTGTTCAACACACCCCCTGAAGCTGAAGCTCCAAGCATACCTAAGAGACGTTATCTCTAAAAGGTCACCTTGTCGTTAGGGTTGATAAACATGTCCGTGATATCATGCAGGACAACACATATCACAACAAGATTGTAAAGGTACACTGTCTAATAGTTTCACGGAAACCAATTTGCATCGAACATACCTGGCGCCTATCTGGTCATTACCCGTATTGGCGATTTTCGATCATTGCAGTGTTGCCACAATAAACCAGGAAGATCACTATGAAACTTGCCTCCTGAAAGAAGATATCATAATCACAAAATTTGGCACACGTGTCACAGCAGGAAACCATTCTTAAACCTTTCAAACAAGTCATTCTTTTGACGGGTGAACTTCAAACTCGTAGAGCTTGTTTCAACCCATAGAGACTCGTTGAATTCAAGAAAGAAGAGTTTGGAGTACTATTGGCAAAAACTCCCTCTGAAGTATTTACCGTACTCTAATGATCATGCCATGTGAAGATCTTGTCTCAATCCACCGTAAACAATAGGCTGTATTAACATTTCATCGACGATCACATCAGACAGTCTCTTGGCAACGGCGATAACGGGCTGAAACCCATGTCGCCATCAGAGATCCTGTTCAAATATTAGAACACCGATCAAGTTAAAAGGTTCAACAGCAACGGTGAAAGCAAGTCAAACACTAGCACACGCACGACGACTGGGTAAATGTGTCTTCATAGGAACATACCTTTGATACAAGTTACAAATTTTCACCAGTCAATCATTCCTCAATGTGAACTGAGAAGACACGTTAAGACTAGTCGGAGGGACTTATAACGAACACACAAAATAGCATGAAAGTCATATTCTCCAAAAGAATCAGTTCAGAGCCACACTCTTCTTTTAATCACCGGATTCACCTATCTTCATAGACTCACTGTAAGAGTTGGGCATTACAACTCCCGGATCAGACATCTGCGTTATCAATTCATTCACTTCACCTATTCTTCAACGGTTACTCAATGGGACTAAGCTTTGCTCACCAAGTCCGTCAATAGGTTCGAAGCTACGAATCAATTGCACTTCAGCTCCATCATCAAACATTTCAACACAGCAAGCTGAGTAGACAGTTTGGTAAATGATGGACGTTTCCTCCCTCTGAGTTTAGCTTTGGTGCCTCATCCTAAAAATAATCACTGTTCAAATCAGAAGATTGATCACTAGCTTCAGGTAAGCTGAGATTAGGTTCAATCATAGATCTATGCAGCAAGGGTACATCAGCGAGGCGTTTACCTGTGGAACTAGTACTTGGACTAGTGACACTCACAGATTCCTCACGTACACCATTATTCACGGATGGAGAGCCAGAACCTCCCTCTGAAGTTGGACGTGCTTTAGCAGTCGCAGGCTGCGGGGTTGCGGCCGACGAAGAGTGATGTGAATGGCGATCCCCAGGAGAGGCAAAGCCTCTATACTGAGAAAGAGCGAAAGATTTGGATAGTTGTGCTCGGATTCTTGTAGTATTACCCGCGGAAGCCGATGAAAATCGAGCCCAAGGTAAAATGTGACAAAGCAAACGTGGAAAAGCAAAACTTTGGCAGTAATCATTTTTGGTGCATTAGATAGTCAACAGGAGGCGTTTCAATCACATGTGCTATGGGTCATCACAAAAAAAAAAAATTGTAATGAGTTCTCAGAGAACACCCAAGCAAGGAAAAAAAAACGTTGTACCGTCTAAAGACCAAACAAGAAAAAAAAAGGGAAAAACTTTCGAGATTCAAATAAAGCTGCCAGGTGACATCTGCTCAGCAACAAGAATGCAGAAAAGAATAGTCGCCCAATCGAAAGTGCAGCTAGGCGTCATAGCCTCTCGTTAAACAACGAAAACATAGAAACCATCCCGCATGTGAGGGCGTTAGCCCACCCTATATTTATCGGCTCATGACCTGTTGAGTGGTAAGGTCAGACGGCACAGAGACATCGTACCTAGGATACTCTGGTACTGCATGCATCTCTAAGTAAGTCTGATCCTTTAAAGGGTAGATCAGGAACTTATCCCCACAAGGACGATCAAGTGAATAGGATCTACCTGAGTTTGGACTTTCCGGAGAAGAGTCCCCGGGATTAAATCCACCTCCTGTAGAAAGGTCGCCAGGTGTAGAGGGAGATACTATAACGCCGTGAGGCGTCGCCACAGTGTCGAAGTATCGGACACTGATGGTCTGTGATGTACTGAACACTAAGTAAAGTATATACCACAGTCACATGGTCACGTGTTCAACATAAAATCCCGTTCGCGCTCGGAATCGACTCAACCACCACTGTCTGCATACCGACGGATTTTCAGTGCAAAGTGGCGAATCGTACCACTAGTACATTTGCGGTGATTACCCCTCAACTTCATAATTGATCTACTCTTTATATGATACACCACTACATCGTTGGAATTCTTCCACTACACGCAATTATTTAGCTACCAAGTCTTGATACCCTTGCGTGGTCTTAAACCAGTAGTTCCCACTCCGGGCGAATCATCTGAGGTTGCCGGCAAAATTACAGGTTTTTTCCGCGATGACGCTGATTTCTGATGTTGCACTCAAAATAGCAACCACTCGAACACGCAATCATCGAAGCATGCACTCTCGGAAGCAAGCAAGCGCCCAACCAATCAGCGAAACTTTATTACAAGTCAGTCAATTTTTCGGCTTGATTTACATTTGAGGAAAAATGCCACATGGACAGATGTCATAGTGTAGAGCCAAAAACATACGATCTTAACGAAGTAATTACTATCTGAGGGATGCGGGAAGGACCAGGGGATATTTTAACCGACGTTTTGATCGAAGACTTTTGGTGGCTTGGTTTCGTTTTATTTTCTTTTCTTTTTCTTTTTCGTTTTTTCATTCGGTTTATGCGGAATGTATCGGCATTCCGGTAATAAGTCCGGGAAAGGTGTTCTGTCAAGTAACGCAATTACCTATGTGCACATCTTTTGCTGTAAATGGCTATACACCAACACGACTGGTTAAACCTTCTGTTTTCACGTTTGTTGCACAAAAAAGAAAGTTCAGGGGGTCTAGACCTTAAAAAGGTTTGCGGCTTTTTTCTTTTTTTGAGATACAATACAGCTCGTTCAATATCCATAAGAAAGTCATTTCAAATGAGATTTGAGCTAAAGGTTAATCTACTTGCCCCTGCCCGAACAAACACCAAGGACGAGTAAGGTTGTAATGCAATTATACCCACGCGTTTTATGATGAAGGATAACATCGACATGGCCCAAATCGATGGGCAGTGGTATTAATTAACAGCAAGGATGATAATATTGATAATCCAAGCACTTCATCAAAAGTATTTGCTGATTTTTTTTAATGGAGGTTTGATGTTGCCTCTATCGGAATTCAGCTAAAGATTGAAATACAAAATAAGAATTTTGATCCCCACTTATGTGAATAAGCGAAGGCACGAGCGTTAATTCTCGTCAAAGCGTGACTTTCCCATACGGTATTCATGCTTACAATTTTGTTAGCACATGGGTGAACTCCCGTGGTTAGATATCAAGCTTAGTTGAGGTATGTTCAAAGCAGCTCTTTTTCTAGCGAGGCAATATATTTTCCTCGAGAATCCCTTTTCACTCACAAAAAATCTTCTATTACTGTCAAACAGCATAGACTGTCACCTAGTTCCGCCAATATGTTGGCGATTCTAATATTGAAAAGAGACTGGCCGAATGAAAAACGAATACACCCCATAGCCAAATCGTGGCCCGTGGTGATTCACAACATGATCACCATTAAAATTAAGCTAGAAATATCCTGGAAAATAATGGGAACAGTAGAATACGTGAGTCTTAAGAGAGATTGCAAAACACCTTAACGATTGGCCAGCACAGGCGACATGGCATATATCGCGTCCGCCCCAAACACCCGCTCATTAATCCGTACTAGCAGCATCTCAAGAGGAGTTATTTTTGTTGAAATCCCGAGCCTGTGTATTCGGTATTTTAACAGTGGTGTACAACTCCGAAGCGAGTGCATGTAAACCCATCTCTAGCGGTGTCGGAAATGTGGCTTTTTTCCCGGTCCACCTCCGTGTAAATGCAAGTTGGATCCCAAGGGAGTGCATTCAATCTCATCTGCAGCAATATCGGAAACTGGTCATCTTTTCCCAGTGTTTTTTCTTACTGGAAAAGAGCATATATCGCCTGGCATCACCATTCAACGGGTTATGCAGAGTCTTTTGCTATGATAGCCCCGATTGGTTTACCATTCTCCAGCATGTAGTGCAGATATTACACGCGATTCAGGCAATAGTCAAAACACCACAAAATTTGAAGCAGATATCGCATCTGGCTGAAATGTAATACCGAATCTTTCTAGGTCTATATAGCTTTAATGGAAAACAATGGAAGAGTAAACCCCCATTTATACCACCAATGATTTCTCGCTTCGTTATTCAAAAGAAAAATTGGTGGTTTGAAACCTCTCCGGGATATTTCTGCAATCTTCCTCGTTTCGTCACGGGCACCCAACCATCCCCGGCTCACCGCGTAAGCCGAACCAGCAAAGGACTGGTAAGAGGCGCCCACCAGAACGATCGTCACGTGCATGCCTTTGAGGTATGTGTACAGCTTTTTCTGCTTGCTGATTCGCAGCGCAAGTTAGAGGTGCCCAGAAATAGTCGCGTAATCCCACTTTGTGGAAAAACAAACCACTCAGAAAAGTTTCAAAAGTTGAGTTTTCTCCGGCGGTTTTGTATGGTGCAATTTTCAATAATCTTTAGGATCAGAAATGTTACAGGATTTCTCTTTTTGTGCACTCTTGATGCCGAGTTGCCGTGTGCTCTTTTCATGCATCCGCGGTGACTTAATCGTATATTACCGATTGGGAAATCCTCCGTTTCCGTGAGTTGTGAAATTCGGACGGAGTCTCGCACAATTCTCTTGACAAATTTATTTATGTGTCTTGGGCAAGAATATCTACCTTGGAGATTATAAGAATTGTAGTGATTCTATCATAGGTTAGTGTAATTTGGAACACCATCTTGGTGTTGGCTGATTAAAATTAGTCGACTGTTCAAGTAGGAACTA
This sequence comes from Metschnikowia sp. JCM 33374, assembly GCA_005406065.1. Classification (NCBI taxonomy): domain Eukaryota; kingdom Fungi; phylum Ascomycota; class Pichiomycetes; order Serinales; family Metschnikowiaceae; genus Metschnikowia; species Metschnikowia sp. JCM 33374. The sequence continues at coordinate 13,924 of BIMT01000156.1, forward strand.
TCGGATACTTCAAGATTGCTCTAAAGCTCATTCTTGGCGGAAAAACTGTATATTCGCGTGTGGTTGCTCCAAATCCATTTATGCTTTGCGCACTTCAAATTGAAACAGGAAATTATCACACGGTTAAATGCAAATATGCGGTTTTGGTGGCGTAGTTGCTGTGTAAGTCTGCTCCATCCACCTCCTGATACCCTTTTTCTCGTGGTCGGTGTTTATATTCACGCTTACAGTTTATAACTTTAACTGCCGTAGACTCGCCTTGTAAGCCTGAAAATCTGTTTATTTGCCTTTCCTTCATCTGCTTGTCTGGGTTCCTTGTCCCCTCGCAATATTTTCAAAGCGTTTTCAACTCTGTAATAACTGAACTGTCTAACCAAACCCAGCTTTTTCTAAACTAGGGGAAACTTCACTTATCCCTACCGAATCCTCCTTTAAATTAAAGTGAGCTCAACAAACCTACTACACCTTCTGTTCGAAGCATATCATCGAGTGCAGCAACTGTCCTTGGTGATTCCAGTGCAATCTGCCTGTATGCAAATCACTCCAAGCGACATAAAATGATAGCTCATCTTGATAATGATGATATATTGCATGATGTCCTTTCTATTATGGGCCTCCCCGTGCTACCCGAACCCCCGAATGTACTAGATCCTGACCAAGAGAACTTTATGCGTCTCCCACCAACAAATGAGCCGCAATTCTTGGATGATGAAGCCATGAATCTGCAGAACGATATTCCCATCCAAGCCTACTCAGAATTTAACCACAACGTTGGTTCCTGGGAACATACAGGATGTGAGACCAAAGCTGAAACCCATATGGACGGTTTGGATCTGAACGATCAACCGAAAATCACAACATCCACAAGCAGTTTACAATATATGGATTCGGAAGGAGTTGATCACTTGTCACCAATGGTAAGTACCTCAATTTTGGAGGAGAATACCCCCGATCTGTTGGATTCTGAACCCATTATAGATCTTTTAAGCTTATACGAAGCTTTTATACCAGGCGCATTTTACCGTGAACCCTCAATGAATGAGATCTCAGATATTTCAACCTCACCACACCTTCCCAAAAAATGTTCCCAGACCACCTACCCCAATACAGACTCTGCTCAAGCTTTGTCTTCCTTGGTAGAAACGAATATAGATGGTTGGGGCTTCAATCCAGCAGCCAAAAACCAAACGTTGGTAGATGCACAAGAAACATTTTCTACCATCTTTCCTTTGCTTCAATCTGCTCACATAAACAGCTCTGAAGCCTTCTTGGCAAAAGCGTTAACGCCTTACCATTCCCAGGTACCATTAGCCGGACTATACAATCTTCTTTACAATTATCCTTCTCCAGAATCTATTCCATCGCTAATTATGCAAACTAATTGTGGTGGTGAACCTATGCCATTGAATACGGCAAAAGAAGCACTCAAATTCTGTCATCTCATTCTCGAAACATTCAAACACCCCAATACTATCAAGGATGAGATTTTAAACCCAGCTCTCACCCATGTGAATTTCCATGAAGTTCTGCGTAGCCTTTTGGCCATTAAAATCCTCGCAGGTTGCATCCACCAAGTAGACGCCTCATATATGACGGTTTCGCGAGCATCGATTTTCAAGGCCTACTATATTATTTGCCAGCATCTTATCTATAAATACCCCACTGAGTCTAACTCTTGGGCTGACCAGCAGAATGTGATCCTAGGCCAGTCCAAATTGGGAAAGCTCATGAAATTAGTATTTCCCAACATGCAGTCAAAACGTTTGGGGAGACGGGGACATTCCAAATCACAATTAATTGGCTTCATATGGAACAAGTCCATGGTTAGTGATGACATTCTATGCTTGTTAAAGCTTGAAATGCCTGAACTTAGGCAACTTTTCGAGAGCCCCATAGTTGCTAATGACACCAAACTGAAGAGCAAAGACTTGGCATCACTACGACATGCTAGCAAAAGAGTCGTCCCTGGACCAACCCCCCAAGCAGGAATTCTGCGGTTGTCTGCCAAACCTTTGTACAGTTATGTGGATTCACTTTCGACATACCCTGGCTGGTCATTTTCTCCCCGTGATTGGACTGAGGAGTGCAATAATGTCCCAAGACATTCCACGTGGGCAAAACATACCATGGACAGATCGGTGGAAGTTTTAAAACGCCACAGAGTTGACGTTAGCACTCTCATCAAGAATTTCGAGGTATGTGTGTTCACTTGCAACGTGGGTGATAGCCTTTCGGGTACCATTACCCAAGCAATGAAGATCTTGCGGGATTCATCTTCTCCCAACGAAGTATTTTTACACTTGTACCTTGCCATCATACTCTTGATTTTCCCAGTGATTCTTGCGTCTGACCAAGAGGTTTCGCGTGAGTCAAAGACTGTGCTTCGTTTCGCATTAATTGAGTGTGTGGATACACTTGAAGCGGACTCTGAAAACGGGGACTCAGCTGATCAAATCAGTCTCCGAAATTTCACCCAGATACTAAGAAGATTGAAGTATCTAAACGAAATGACCCTGTCGACAATCAAGCCTACTTACTCCCAGTCTGTTCTAAATGAAATGACCAATGATATGAGATCGCAAATGGATATAGCCAGGACTCCAGGTCAACTACTGGAAATGGAATCGAAGATTATCAGAGGTCTCATCATGTCTATCAATGCCTATAGTTTTCGACTCGCGGAAGACGGCCCCAATTATCAGCAGGATAGTGTCCATATCGTGCTGAAAATCACCAAAATCATCTCTGAAGAAATTTTAGTGTCAGCAAAGCTGATTGAATCTTCCAGTCAGCAGGCCCACTTGGATATGGATGTGCCATATCAGGTATTCAAGATCTACGTAAAGAGCTTCCATAAAATCATGATGCAATACCACGATATTGCTCAATTACCCATTGCGGTGATCTCCAGTATTATTCATCATTACACCCATCAGATGCAAAATTCCAGATTCCAAAAATTTGGGAAGCACACGATCCACACTTGTGTACAGAAACCTTCAAGTCTTGGTGGGTTTGTTCCTCAATGCTCCAGGAATATTTATCGGTGATTTCCGAAGTGGTCTCTTTGAGCCAGACCTTGGATTAATTTCCAGACGTTTTTTGAAGAGCAAATGTTCATTTCCCAGCCTAGAAAATATATATTGCATTTAAAATGAATTACTCAACTAGTCCGATAAAACTTACTTGTAACACAGGTAGGAAGAAACACGTACATTCTTATCCCAAAACCTGTCACGTGTAACACTCAGTAACGTTTTGTAAGAAAGTAACAAACACCACCATCGTTACCAAAATCTTCAATGAGTTAGATATTAAGGATCTCGGAAAGTTTTCAATTCTGTTTCCAGATAAAGCTGGAGCTTGTTTGATGAAAAACTGAAAAAAAAAATTACTAGGCGGAGACATTTTCTCCAAACTCTAGCCTTGACTTTGATTTATAAGTTCCTTTCTACCGTGAGTCAATGTATCTTCCAGTAACCCTTTGTTTTTGTGTCTCCCTCCCTAAAATCAATAGTTTTTGATAATTTGAATATAAATTGTTTTTGTTTCGTAAAATTTAAATAATAGTTCGCAGTTGCTTCCAAAAGTTGACATTTGAAAAATTTTGACATCAATTATTCTCGTAATAAGATTATGTATTATGTTTCTACAAGGAATTGGAAATATAAATAGTATTCCAGCTTTGTTCATTTAAATCTAAAGACTTCATGGAAAATAAACAAATCAAATTCAAAAAAAAGGTAAGCGAGCTGTACATCAAAATTTTTGGTAGCACCCACATCTTGTGCGCGCGAAGATTAACCGGGTGGCACATCTTTCCGAGAAAGAAACTCAAATGTTTTAAGGAAAACAGTCTAGGAATTTTATCTTATGATTGTGCGGGATGGTTTTTTAAAGAAAGGAAATAAAATTTTTAAAGTGTACGAACCTGAAGAAATACGGTTTTTTCCACGAAAAATAACGTCTGAACACAAGTCATGCGCTTCATACGATGCTAACGGGAAGAACAGATCACGTGACTTATCACCCAGAAATTGTTAAACACGTGACTAGAGATATATAGTATTCACTTTACTAAGCGTCACAAACTATCGAAGGTGCCTCTTCTGCTAAATCAGAGTATCGTGTTTGTGAAATTCTAGGTTTTGTCGCCCACGATCACGTGACTCATCGTAAAATGGAACAGGTGATCGTGAGTGCTTGCGCCGACGGAGAAACGGTCGACCGTGCGAGATGAAGAGTGGGCGGTAAGTTGAAAAAGACAAGAATAGTATAGAACACATATACACTAGTGGAGTAAGCTCGAGTAAGGGAGAGCAAAATCACTGTGACAATCTGCCCGTCAAGCCGTACACGCAAAGTGTATCTGACACGGTTGTGATAAATTGTTGGGAAGTATGGGCTCGAGTCTTTTCGGCGAGGCACGACCATTGTCGATGGAAGCGCCGGCGGACCAATATTGTACCGAAGCTGAGAGGGGCTATTTTGAACCCCACTGGAAACAAACGAGATAGATAAGTTAGATAGAAGAAAATATCACGGTACAGCCTGTATGAACGTGGGCGCATACTGGTCACTTATGCATGTTGAAACCTTTATATACAATTGTGTATATTATACTGTGGCTCACAGCCTCAGAAAATGAATGGCCAGTTTTAACATTGGTAGGGTTTACACCTTTTCAATCAATAGAGATCGTTTTGAGATAACACGGTGAAGATCTATACCTAATTCAGTTTCGATAGTGGGGAGAGTGATGCATTTCTAGCTCAGTATCTAGGTCCTTGAGGTCAAGAGAACTTTATAGCCAAATAAACCCGCACCACTGATAAGTTTTCAAAAATATGGCCAAATTAGACGGAAAGCCCCGCTTTCCGAATTCCGGCTTTATATCACACACGACTCACAATATATAGGAAAAGTGTATGACCATCTGCGATAACATCCCTGAGAATTCACCGCATTTAGATTCAACCAAAAAAAGTTATTTTGTAAGAAAACGCACCCAAATCGCGCTCTCAATTCCTGACCTTTTGGGACAAGAGCGCACCCGGTTAAGCTTCTCGGAATTTATCGGGGTGCTGATAAAGTAAGAGTTCACTGTATTGCAAAATATGGCCGCGCGCGGCAAATTGTCACGCCATCCCTCACCTCTGGACCGAGACGCCTACCTCACCTCTAACCGTGAGGTACGGTCCCATCAGATCGCTACGCTGGATGCGTAAAAACCGGGGTAGTCAACTAATGGTTATGCGTCTTTCCTCTTTTGAGAACTAGTCATGAGGGCTCTTTTTAACAGTATATTACAAGAGATTGAGCCTCCCTATGAAGACTGAACGCCATCTCTTCACATTTAGGGAGTACACACACATGTCGGATGACGTAATGCTCACTCGAACTTCAAGATTCATATGGTGGTGTACCGGGGTATCTACCGTTCCCCAGCCGGTCGCCTAACCATGGATTAGTTGCTCCAAAGACATTTCATCCCTGCTGCAACATGATTGGTCCACCGATGTATGGGTTTAGCCGCTAGCAATCCTTCAGTAGGGCTTCTGCCCTACACGGCTTATTAAATCAAACAAACCCACTAGCAACAGCTGCGACCTGGGTATATACGGTCAGTACGACCGTCAATAAAGTAGAAGCATCTTGGGGCATGCTGAAGTTATCTTTTCTGTTAGTCGGAAGCAAAAACCCCTCAAAGGAATGTGACATGTGGAATTTTCCTTCTCTTAAGGATACATTGCATATCACAGCCAAAGTTTTTTTTCCGAAAGTTCCCGAGCTCCTACTGAAGCGGGGCTCATATCTTGGGCGTCATATGGATGCGCACCCTATTCCATTTTATTCACACAAAAGCCGAACAAACTTTGCGCAAGCATAAGTTTGAATTATCTTTCTTTTCAAATTAAAATACTTGATTTTTCTAAGCAATCGAATGGTGCAGATATATCATCATCCACTATATAGCGTGATTTAAGCTGACGTAGTGATGCAGCATGTATGGACAAGTCACGGCGTATTGTTCGACGAAAAGGTTTTTTTTTTCCGCGCATTGCCACCTTGAGGTTTCGCAACCAGCCAAGCAACGAGCCCAACAATTAAACTCCAAGGTAAGAAACCAGCCTGGCAACGAAAGAGAGAGGCGATTTCCGGTAAAATTCTGAGCTTTTTTGTCACCCTTCCTTCCCATACTGGAAGCAAAAGTCCAGAATACTAGATGGATTTGCAAATTCTTAAATGTACATTAACTTTACGTGGGCTTAGAGAAATCTACTAGTATATGACGGAGATGATGGACTTTATTTGATTTACCATCAAGTTTCTTGAAGGGGCGGCGTGCGATTACTTTTCTTCTGTGCGTCAAATCTATTCGGCCACCACTTTTTTTGTTTTTATTTCTGTACTTATGCCTAATGTGCACCATTTTTCCCTGTACATGCTTCTAATATCTTCACTTATACCGGAACAATATGATGGTTGGTGGCGTTTCCCAAAACTCGTGGCTATTGGCTATTGGGTTTGCATTTCTTTTTATTAGTTTTATTTATTCAAAGAGACTTTTATTGTTGGTCCCACAAGCAGATTCGCTGTAAGGATACGCTCGTCATGACCACGGCATGCTTACCTGTGTTAAACTCGTATCGGACTCTCTTATCTCTGGGTGATTTCATTGGGACACTGTGTGGGGTTTACCAAGTTAACTTTTGGAAAAGTAATCGGTCAAGGGATGCAGTTGGGTTTAAGGAAAAGTACGTAAGTCATCCACGGACCACATTTGTTTTGTCGCATATAATAACTGGCGTGTTTGCATTTCTAATACATCTTGGCCAGATGCGACCTCAGGGCCTCTTTTTTTTTTTCTTTTTTTTTTTATCTTTCGCTCATCTATTGCCCCGTAAAGGGTGCATATTCCATGTAATTCAAAACCCGCCAAGGTATGCAGATAATAATACCCCGTGGTGGGGCGTTTCTTCTTTTTATTTATATATACGTAGATTTCACCAACTGGCAGATTACTTACATGATTTTTTATTTTAGTTCGTTCCCAGTTGCCGTTTTTGTCCTTTAAGTTCTGGTATTCGCCTTTGAAGAACACTTTTCGACCCAGACTCTCTGACTAAGTGGTGCCAACTCCATTATTTTAAATGAGATTTCCCTTTGTCTCCATTATAACTTCCGCTTTTACCACCAGAATCGAAATTACAAACCCCCAATTTGAAATCTTTTACAAATATTTGAATATCAAGAAACCAAAAGCTAAACTTTATTTCGCTGGTCTTTTGTTATCCCCTGTAATTGTACATGAACATTCAACCTCTGAACAAGATGATGCATTTTAATGACTTGATTGGTGTTAATCCCAACCCAGAACTCCAATTCGCTTCACATTCCCAATATTTTGGGGAAAAGAAATTACTTTCCTCAATGGAAGTCAATACGCCCGTTCCCGGATATACACATCCCAACTCACAGAATTTAGTCGATATATCTGCCTTAGGCCTATTGTCACCGTCCACCTCAACCCCGGAAATACTGGATAAGATTTCCACACAACCTATTATCCACAATCAGAAGTCTAGATCACCAGATTCTGAGGTATACACCGCACTACATGATTCGCCTGCTAGCTCCCCAGATTTTGTATTTCACAACCATCTCTCCGATCAATTGAACAGTGACACAAGCCTAGGCTGGTCGGTTTCAAATGCCCCATCCCTATCTCCAACATTGCCCAATGCACTCGCATATCGACACAAGACAACAAAGATCCAGCCAGGAGCAGATCGCTTCTATATATCCCCTAGGTTGGAAAACTTATCCACCAGTTGTCCTATCCAATCGGAGATTCTGGAAGAGGCACAAAGCGTTTTCAAAAACCTAATCCCGCTGCTTAAAACCGTCAACAAACATAATTTTTGTGTCTTCCTCGTGAAGGTATTAAAAACGAATCATCATCACGTGCCGTTAGATGTCTTCTACCACATGCTTCACAGTCATGGTACCATGAAGGATTTACGCACCCTCTATGGTAAGTTCAGCCGGGATGCCCCAGCCCTTGTCTAACGAGACTGTCAAAACAATCGAAGTATATCATCTTGTTCTTGAAAGCTTCAAAGCCCCACAAACATTCCAGAATGGGTTGCTTCAAAATCTGTTGGTTTCTACCGTCAACTTCCATGAGCTCATACGGTCATTTTTGGCCATGAAAATCCTCTATGGATGTATCAAGAAGGTCCCAGATGATGCGTCCCACACACTTCCGAGGATCTCCATTTATAAGGTTTACTACATTCTTTGCCAAAGGCTCATAGAGAAATACCCAGCGATATCCAGCGCTATGTGTATTCCAGAGAGTACTATTTTGGGACAGTCTAAGATAGGAGTACTTTTTAATTTGGTGCACCCCGACTTGGTGTGCAAGAGGTTGGGCAAAAGAGGCCAGTCTAAAACTCACTATATTGGATTAGCCTGGAACGCAACTATAGTTGATGATGTTACTATTGGGTTACTGAATCTCGATATCACTCACTTAAGAGAGGACTTTAATAGTACTTCCCAATCCCCCAAAAGGCAGCGACTTTCGAAGACTCAAACCTCCAAAATAATACATGATGAGCCCAGTCAAGCAACACCAAAGCCCCCACCCTTGCGCTTGCCCTTGCCAGCTTCAACAAAACCCCTCTACTCATTCGTGGATTTATCGTGTAAGTACCCACTTTTGGATTGTTCGCCTCGAGCTTGGAAACAGGCACCGAATTCGGTACCAGAGCAGTCAGACTGGGCGAAGACTACATTGGAAAGATCTGTGCAAGTTTTGAAACAACATGGCGTGAATTTGGATCCTCTAATAGCAAATACCAAAGCTGGGATAATTTTTTGGTGATGATTATTGCATTCTAAACACCGTTCTTCAATCAATCAATATTTTGCTGGACGCGTCTTCATCCAAGGAGATTTTCTTGCATTTATATCTTGCCATAATGGTGCTACTATTACCGGCTATTCTTGCATCTGATCAAGAGATTTCAGTTGTTTCCAAATCCCAACTTCGTGCGGCCATATATGATTGTGTGATGAAGCTTGAGAAAGAAGATGCTACTCGGTCATATGTTGATAAGGTCAGTCTATGTATCTTCACAAAGCTCTTGAGAAAAATGGCCCACATCAATGAAATGTCACTGATTAGTGTGAAACAGTGTTCTGCCGTAAGTGTTTTGAAAGAGATGGTCAATGATATCATTCTGCAAACCAGCACCGTGTGTGCGGGCAGTGATTTGCTGGTATTCGAAGAGACGTTCCTCGAAGGAGTAATAAAGGCACTCAATGCCTATGAATATGGCATCACTGATGAAAATGCTATGGATGGTCAGAAGATGAGTCTTGCCACCGTGCGTGATATAGGAAAGGACTACACAGAGATTCTGTCGATGATCATGCGCAACATACTTGAGGGCGCCGATGGGGGAGAAAAAAGCAGCGATGTTGCATATCAAGTATTTAAGATAGTGGTGGAACACTTTCATTCCCATACTTTATTAAACCGAGAAATCCGGCGATTGCCTATTCCAATCATTGCCTTTCTGATGACTCATCACACACATGTGTTGCAGAATGCTAGCTTTGTTGAATTTTCCAAACGCGATCTGGATATATCGCAAGAGACTTTCAAGTCCTGGTGGGTTTACTCTTCGATGTACCAAGAGTACATGTCTGTCATCTCTGAAATAATTTCTTTGAGTCAGATTTTGGCATGAAATTGCGTGCTATGTTTGAAGGTTGTTCGTGATGGAGTTTCCTAATGCTGGGCGCAAACTTTTTCTTAGTTTTGATATGAGGTTTTATTTCATACTTTGAAAAAAAAGAAATAGACCGTCTTTTGCAGCGGTTTCTGGTTGGTCAATGTGTAACACGTAAGGGTAGTTTAATGTAATGGACACTAAGGATTGGGCTTTGAGGGAATATTGCTCGAATTTTGGGGGCCTCAAGGATAACGAGGCTGTAATGTCGCAAATGACACGCTTGATGAGATTATGAACTATGCAACATAACCTTACAATTAGGGTAGGAATTTTTCTAGACACATCATTCGATCGCTCTTGTTATATTCCCAAGTTCGTATATTTTTAGCGCCAGAGGTGGTGCATGTCGCGAGCGAGAGTTGTGATTTGGGGTTTCTTGAGGTTGAATATATATTTGTTGGCTGTTGCACGACCATTCTCGATGGAGGCACCGAGGCAGTCAACCGCGTAATTTGTCCGGTTTTTATTTCGGTCTATGTTCACGTATTAGGGTAACAATTATTGGAAAAAAACAACAATTTTTGCGTGTTTAATCTCGAAAGAGCCACTTTATGTTTTATTCCTCGAGGAAAGAAGCAAATGCTTCAAGGATTGTTACATGAATAGTGCCGTCCGCTGACCACGAGCAGGTGATTCGGCACCCCGCTGCCAATTCAAAGAAGACAGGCATTTCAAGACATACCCATATTTTGAGAGTATGTCTCAGCTTGAATCTGCACTTTTATTTATTTGGTTAGTATTCATAAAGGAACATATGATGCCTCCGTGGAGAACCTGCAATGGTGAAAGATGCGTTTCTGGCCATATATTATTGGAGGAAATATAAGTTTGTGGAAGTCAGATTGGCCTCAAAAAGTGGTAATTATCCCTACAATATATGCATTTGAATAAGGAGAGACCACTGGTTCATTTGTGAGCATCGAAGATTATGTTTTCATTTAAGCGGTGTTAATTTCTCAGTTGATCGATGCCAGCCTAATTGGCCGAGTGTGTTTAGTGATTCAGTTTACATGAAAGACATTTCAAAAAGTTCGGGGCGACTGTGTCATTTCTGTGGATTATAAAATTTCCCCTAACAAAAAAAAAACGATTATCAACTACCACGATCACGATTTAAGCGCTCTTGAAGTGTGGCAGACACATGCGTGACTAAATGGATATTCTTGGCAGGGGTCTTGATGTTGACAATGGAGGGCTGGGTAAACAGAGTGGTAGAACAAGGGAGACTAGACAATATAGACCCTAGAGAACCTTTTTTGAGGATGTGTCCTTAAATTAGCCGGGACCCTTGTCTAACTGCCGATACCCACATTAATCAAAGTCTTATAGACAACTTCCTTTTTTTAACTGTACGATTGTTTTAGAAGCTTTGTTTTGCAACAAATATTAACGAAAACTGTTCAATACGCTATTACGCATTTTTTCCGGTTAAACTTCTCTGTTCATGAAGGTGCCGTTCTTGAAATTTAGTGACACCATGTCCCATTCGTTTTTTCAGTGGGGACGAAATGCTCCTTTGTCAACTTATTTTGCTCCGTCGGCAAATCCAGCGAACGGGTTGTGCAGCCCTCAAAACACCATATCCCAATGATATCGATTTTGCGACTCCATAATGTTGAAACTTATTGAAAAAATCAGTCAGATGCGCTAATGTTCATACAAGCTTTACATAATCGATAAATTTTGGAAAATGGTTCGGTTTAGACAGACTTTAACCTACTCCACCTGGATATCTTATTCTATCCAATCTTCCCTCTTAGTTTTCCGTGGGGTTCAAAAAAACCTCTCGTATCAGCTTCTGTACAATTTTGCTCCGCCGGCGCGTCCAGTGAGCATGGTCGTGCCTCTCACAAAATACTATACCATCTACTCATAATCGTCCGAAGAGACAAATAATACCCCGGTCTTTTATTTTGATTAGCCTTTTCATGGCAAATTTTGTCCCCGAAGTGGGCTCATAAAATTCATCCGTGAGGATATGCTTTGTCCCGTCAGAGAATACAAGCTTTGCAAAATAGACAATGCTTTTTGAAAGTCCTACTTTGAGCCTCGAGAGAACGTAATGTTCGCAGAGTGAGGGTTCAGTGGCAACAACCGTGGGTTTTAGGTACACACGTCTTAATGAGCATCGGGTGGAAAATATTTTCACGACAGATTATGGGTCCCCTTTTCTTCTTCAACTTCCAAGAGATATTAGTATATATTTAAAGATGGATTAAGCTATTGTCGAACCACCTCCAAACTATTATTCTACTGCAAAGCGAAGAGCATCTATCTGATCATTGTCACTACATTCCAACACGTAACTCCGAACAGCCATTGATCCCACAAAAATGAGGTTTACTGCATATGTTCCATTATACTGCACAAGATGCTCGCACGGCACCATGGCAGATGTCAGTGGCCACTTGGATACGAGCTTTGGCCGAAATGGTTTCTAGGCCTTACTTTTACTGTGTGTGCCTCTTATTATTCCCAAAAACACAGGTAGATATATCAATTCAATATCTTTTAACAGGTCTCCAAAGGAAGCATTCATAGCCAATGGGAACCTAGTTCAACAGATGGCATTGAAAGCACATCGTATTTCGCCGAGATGTTGACCCGAGGACTTCAGCCATCTTTTTTTTTTTTTTTTTTCCATTTTCGGGCCCGACAGAAAATCCCGCAATAAATCCGAAATACCCATGGTCCATGAACATCGTGCCCTGTAGGCATCTTGTCTCCTGTACGTTCCCCAAAATTGATTTCCCGTTTGGGCCAGAAAAATTGATGGTCTTGCATGCGTTAGGCAAAATCTCGAGGAGCACGCCTCAAACACGCCTCAAAAAATGCGTTTATTTTTGGCAAAAAACATTTTGCTTTACAGTTGGGGCGTGCAAAATACAACGAGGCCATGCATAATATATTTGGATTTAGCAAATCATCGCCTGAATTAAGTGCGATCATAGTCCCCGGAAAGGACTCGTGAATTACACTAAGAATTTCTGTATCCATTATCCAGAAGAACACTCGGGGAATAATGCTCCAGTAAGTTTTTTAAAGAGTTATTTTGAAACCTCACAAAAGGAGTATATACGTAGGTCTACGTATGTGAGAATGTTTTGAGCAAAAATAGTACCTTCTGAGTTTTGCCGTGGTGCTCTGATGTATTGATGGTGGTCCGAAAAAAAAGAAAAGAAGGGGGGTTGGTTCATTGTACCACAGTACTATCTAAAGGACTGCATCACCATTGGAAGGACTGCAACATCAACAATATCAATACGGATGCGTCACTTGATTCCATCAACCTTTGGGATTATTGTTTTGAAATATATACAGGAACCCAGGTTGCATATTTGGATTACTTGCGTTGCCAGGGTATATACCTGCTTTCATATTACTTGCTTTTAGGCTTCATAAAGTCGCAACATTTCCTTCTGTTCCTTAAATTCTGATTTATTTTTCTCTCAATATATTCTCCCTTCCCGTCTTCTCCACAAAAATATTTGTAAGGCAGCCTGTGTGCTCTGCTTTCTGAGAACAGCTCTTCAAAATTTCTCTGGGTGAACAGAATTACTTAATTTGAAATTCTATCCACATATATTTCCTTGATCTCTTCTATATTTGAGAACTCGGATTTTAACAACAAGGCAATACTTGAATCTATCTAATTTTTGAAACAAAGAGAGAAATACCAAAATCACAACATCATCCAGTCTTCTCTTCTGTTCTCACCGATCTGCTTATGTCGTGCAATAATTCACAGTTCCAAGAAACACCACGCATTTTTGCCACGAAAGACAGACGTATTTCTTGGACTACTACGTGTACTCCACCTGGGATAACTTTCAACTTTATGAGACTCCCTGAATACTCAAATCATCCAATGAATGTAATTTCTACCCCACACCCATATCCTCCTGCACATGTGATTCGGCAATCATTAGAAAATCAAGGGCTAGGTCAACCACCCAACGTGGAATCCGATATATATACAAGTTCCGAAGGGCCTAAACATACTCCTGGTAATTTCTATTCTACTCTTCCACATGTGGCTCCTCCACATTCTTTGGAAACGTTTGATCCAATGTTGAATCCATCAAAAACCTGGAATTTGCAACCTTATTCTTTGGGAACTTCTTCATCGCCATGTGCTTCAAAATTTGATTTATTGAACACATTTTCATTCCATGGCCCGATTTTTCATCAAATTCCCTCAAACTCACCCAATATGCCGCACACTATACAACAGAACGTATGTACTAAAGCGCCTCAAAGGGTACTCGACAGAAAGACTCTCGCTTTATCGCAGAAGCACCAGAAAAGGGATACCTCCGTTTTTAGCTTTTCATGCTTGCCACAATTAGCAAATTCAAGCCCATCCCATTCTTTTCAGTATCCTTCCCCACACTCTTCCATCAATTCCAATATCCAAACCAAAGGTCTTAATGAAGCACAGATCGCTTTCGAAAGACTTGTGCCGCTGCTTCAAACCGTAAATACATCTAGTTACGGTGCCTTCCTCGTGTCGCTCTTAAACGAATATCCAGATCATGTCTCACTAGAGCATTTGTATGAGATGCTTTACCGTGATGATTTTCACAAGGAAACATGCATTCTTAATGACCATACACCTGGCCTGGATCATGAACTTTTCGAAAAGAAACTCGAAACGATACAACTATACAATCTTGTCGTCGAAAGCTTCAAAAGACCCAAAACGTTTCAAGATGGCTTGTTTAAGAACCTGCTGTTATCTACGATCAATTTCCATGAGCTTCTGCGAAAATGTTTGGCCATGAAAATTATCTTTGGCTGCATCGAGCAGGTGAAGGACCCATCAAAAACGCTTTCACGAAACTCTATTTACAAAGTTTATTATATCATATGTCAAAAGCTCAATCAGAGATACCCAGAAATATCAACCCGTTTGGGTCTTCACCAGCATCTCATCTTGGGCAAATCTAAAGTGGGTATTCTAACAAAATTGGTGTACCCAAACTTGGTTTGCAAACGGTTGGGCAGACGAGGCCAATCTAAAACACACTATATTGGATTCACGTGGAATGAATCCATGGTCAATGATGAAATCATTGATTTGCTCAGTCTTGATATCATCGAATTATGCAAACATTTCAAGGACTTGTCAGAACCCGTGGCCCACACCCATAACCCCAAACGGTTCCATCCCAGTGGGCCAAACTCGAGAAACACCACACATCAAGATTTTGGAACAACGGAACCGGTCCCTTTGCCGTTCACAACAAAACCGTTGTATACGTTTGTTGATTCGTCATGCACGTACCCCGATTTGGACTGTTCGCCGAGAGTTTGGAAAGTCACGAATAATATGGCGCCAAAACAGTCACAATGGGCCAATGGTATCATGCAAAAGTCTTTAAAAGTATTATTGTGCTATGGTGTCGACCTTGCCCCTCTCATACTGATGTTTACCGCGGGAATCTTCAGCCAAGACATAAATTGTTTCCTGGAAACTATTACCCATGCAATCTCAGTTTTAGTAGGCGCTTCAGCCCCTGAAGACACCTTCTTACATTTATACCTTGCCATCATGGTCTTGGTACTCCCTGTTATACTTGCGTCTGATCAAGAGGTTTCAAAAGCATCCAAGCTACAGCTTCATGCTTCCATAAAGCAATGCGTCCTTCACCTTGAAACTAAGGAAGGCGATCTTGCAGTTGTTGATAGCCCTAGTCTAATCACGTTCACACAGGTGTTGACAAAAATGATTCACATCAATGGAATGACACTGACCAGTGTGCGGATCTCTCACAGACACAATGTTATCAAAGAGCTTGTTCAATATATCAAGTTGCTAACGAACAATGCAGATGATTCCACTGGTATGCTGGCATTCGAAGATATCTGTGCCAATGCCATCATCAAAGGACTCAATGCGTATAAGTATGAGAGTTCAGCCACAAGACGCACCACCATGTTCTTGAAAAATGCGAAAACGATTCGAAAAATTGCAAATTCCTTCAAGGAAGTATTGATGATGGCCACAAGCACCATGCAGCAAATGCCTTTGTTCATTATGGAGGAGGATGTCGACAAGGATGTGCCTTATCGCTTATTCAACCTACTGGCGGAACTCTTTCACGAGATCACCTTATCCTACCCTGAAATACTGAGCTTGCCTATTCCGATCATTAACTATATGATGATTCATTATACAAATGAGATGCAAAACATTATCTTTCTTGAACCTTCGAAAAGTTTGTCTGAGTTGTCAGAAGAAACTTTTAAAGCATGGTGGGTTTTCTCTTCAATGTTCCAGGAGTATATGTCTGTGATGTCTGAAGTAGTCTCATTGAGTCTGACATTGTTCAGATGTTAGTGTTGGTTGCAAGTCCTGGACTAGAAGAATTTTCAGTAGGACATTTCATAGTACGTTTATATGTGAAGAAAGCAAGTATGGCTCAGAATAAATATTATATTTATTAGGAAAGTATTTCCTTGTAAAACCTACACATACTGAAGATTGGCAAACTTAAGTTGACAATAGGAAACGAAATATCTGCCTGGTGGGGTGCCGTCTAGTCTGATCACTTTACTTTTTTTTTAAAAAACAATATGACTAATTAAGCACTTACGAAGAAGAATTGCAAGCCCACAAGCCCTTCGTAACTGAAGATTCCGCTACAAAGGCGCATGCCACTTGCAATGAAGTTACGAAAGCTTTGGTGGCTGCCTTCTTGTAATTCAAAAATGATCTCGAAGGTGCACCGGTGTCGAGGCATTTTGGAACGTAGTTTTCCGCGGTATTTTTCGCACTGCTAATGCACCCCCAGTCGCAAAGTGGTTCGTACATGTTTTGTTTTTTCTTGTTGCTAGCAAAGCCGCACAAAAATTTACACAACTCCGAGGAAAAATTTAGACATTCTTGTATTACGATATTCCAAATTCGGTAGGGGTATTGACTTTTCGTTGAAAAGTGATGCAACGTAGGATTTATAATCGAGGTCCGATACCACAAAGCGTTTTCGCCTTTTTTAACCAAACTTACTAACATCGCTTAAATTAAAAACAGTGTATGTATTCAGTTGTAGTCCTATTATGAAGAGCAATTATTTTTACCTGGATTGGGGGTATCGGGGATTCGCACGGCATCATGCGGAGCAAAGTATTTGAAGTTTTGTTGTTTTTGTTTTTCGCAACATTCCGTCAATCACTCTGCAGCTAAACCTTCATCCAAGCCTTCATCGTAGCAACCAGCTAAGCCTCCATCCAAGCAAAAATCTTTCACTCTCGCCGAAATGAAAAAAAAAATCAAAGACCTGTAAAACTCCCGGATTCCTGGTAATTTATATTATTTGAAGAAAGTCTTAGGCGAAAAAAAAACGCATCCAAATTCTAAAGTTTTAAACCCCCCTGATCGAAACCTATGTATTTCAATGTGTTCAAAAAATGGCGACTATATGGCTGAGTAGGGACGTATTTTAAGAGAAGATCTCGGCGAATCAAATTGTTGACGAGGGGACCTCGGATTAGTTTTGAAATTGCTGCGCATCGTGTATAAAAACCGGCAAAAACTGACAAAATAATTTGATTTTTTCTCCTCCATCGGCGTGCGATCAGCCGGCGGCGCATATTCCTTTTTCAGAAAATTTTTCGCGGTTTTTTTCTAAAAAAAACTCAAGTATTCGAAAGATCTATTAGCGCTGCGTTTTGTATGATTTTCATCACTTCTGCTACGAACTGATCGCTGGAAAACCATATTAAACTGAGAAGGCTTCCTCGCTTTGAGAAAGAATACCATAAACAGAATCCTAAAATAGCGACCGAAGAGCGATACAACTTACTTGAGAATTATTCCCCGTTTCAACTGGAAATGTGTGGTTACGCGCCCTTGTTTCCTAGACTTCCTGGAATGCACGGTTAAGCTTCACGAGTTCATTGGGCCGATGTCAATATTTTTATTGGACATAAGTATATACCATCCTGGCTGGGTCTGAGGTTGCTCATTAGCGTTTAAGGAATCGTGGTGCCGGTTTTGAAGGGCCTAGACCTTGTAAATTATGGATCGCCTTTTTTTTTATGTTTCCAGAAGTGATTCAGAAGGGAGCACAAAATCTCGTCTCGTAAGCAAGAAGTACCATAATTTCAAGATCTTACAAATATCCTCATACATTCGTTAATAAGCGAAATGTGTTAAAAAAAAAGAACCAATTTTTACGCAATTTTTTACATTTTGCAGAGTACTAATGGAAATATCTGGCATTCCATTTCTTTTCTGTTTCTTTTGAATTTGTCCCATAATTGGAATGTTTTATTTTTTGCACGTGTGGTACTGATAGAATTCTACAAGTCAAGTGGGAAAATATAGCAGCACATCAATTTACGACATCAGTTATTTGTAATCACGGCTTCGGTAAACATACAGGAGAGGGCTGTATATTGGGCATAAGGCAACGTATGGCGTGCACTTGCATATCTGCTACTTTTTCTTGTCTTTTTTTATTTAGAAAAAGCCTTCTCAAAGAGGAAACCTTTCACTTTTTATATCATTTATACTCGCCACTCTTCTGCGAATAAACCAGGATAAAATTGTAAACCAAAAAAGTTGCGCTCTACCTGCACCGAGCTGATTTCTTTATCTGAGTACGGCCAACTACTTGACTACTTGCTATCCGCGTTTATTTCCTTCTTTTTTGTGCTTTTTCTGAGGTTACTCAACTGGACAAACAAATTAACAACATCTTTGAAGCTTGCAACTATATGGAAACATAAGGGGGAAAACAAAATATCCATCTTTTCCAAGCTCATCTTTTCTACTTGCATGGCGTTTCTCATGTACGCAAATCAATCACAGGCGAGATCTAAACCAAGCTCTTTGGCCGAGAATCACGCGTTTCTTGAGTTACTGAATACTCATACGGAAATTGAATCTTCATCAATTGCTCCCGATCACTTTGACCTCCCAAAAAACTCATTTGATGTGGCTGCCACCACAGAAAATGCTTGTCCTGCACGTATGTTCTTCAATCCTTTAGAAACACATCTGTATCTTCAACCAACAGACGTGGAATACGAGCAAGCCTCATTTATAGGAAAAATTTCTCTTCAATCTAGTGCGTTGTATCCTATCTTGGAAAACAAGACCCATTTCCTGGCTTCAAGTAACTTTACTGGTCTGAAACATACATCAACTGTGGATGATTTGCAACCAACGTTTGTGGTAGAGCCCACCCCGCTCTTAACGAGTGAATCAGATTTGAAAGAACATTTCTCTTCCCGAAATATCGTTAATTTTAACACAGTGGAAGTACCTGGGTTCCCGGACAGCATTCTCTCTTATGGCTCTGGGGTTGATCCCCCTCAGTTCGTGTTCCGCAAGAACCTGTCCGATTCATCAGAAAGGCACAAAGGTGTGGAAGGGGATTCTTTAAAATATTTAGATCTTCCGGAACTTACAGAGCACAGTCAAAGCAAACATGAAACACCAAGGTCACATCCCCACACAGAAATAGCCAAACATCTATCACCATCTATGAACAATTTTTTCACCAATTATTCCACAAGAGCTGAGAACGTGGATGACGCCCAAGAAGCATTTATTAGACTTGTTCTGTCGCTTAACACGGTTCAAACTAGTCATTTCGGTCTCTTTCTTGTTGATGTCTTGAGGGAATGTCGTGATCCCTTGCCTTTAAATGACTTTTACTGTGAAATTTATAGGCAATGTGCAGACAAGAATATAAACGCAGGTAATGACCATACCGGAGGCCTTCATAACCACTTCTCTCGGGAAAGACTCAAAGCAATCAAGCTACAGCGTCTTGTTCTCAAAAGTTTTAAGAATCCACATAAGTTCCAGTACGGCTTACTTCAGAACTCGTTGTTTTGTGCAGTCAGCTACCACGAGGTTCAGCGAAGCTTTTTGGCGGTCAAAATTCTCTTTGAATTCGTTGAGAAGGTGGAAGACAAAACCCATACGATTACTCGCTTCTCGCTATACAAAGCGTATTACATTCTTTGCCAAAAGCTCATCCACAAATACCCAGAAATATCCAACTCTTTGAATCTTGAAAGGCATCTCATTTTGGGGCAGTCGAAATTGGGCATTCTCATCAAATTGGTACACCCTGACTTGGTTTGGAAACGCTTGGGCAAAAGGGGTCATTCAAAAACACACTATATTGGCATAAATTGGAATCGATCCATGGTTGATGACGAGGTAATTGCCTTGCTCGAATCTGATTTATCCGAAATACCGGATAAAGTCAAGAAACGGAAATATCACATGACCCAAGAGAAGAGCAAATGTCAAACAAGGAAGCAACCAAAACTACCAAACGTTATAAACAGGCCAATGAAACTGATGACTTTGGTTTCTGAAAAAAAACCCTTATACTCTTTCGTCGATTTGGCGTGTAAGTACCCAGATTTTGACTGCTCACCCAGAGTTTGGGAATTGACAAATAACAAAGTCCCACGGCATTCTGAATGGGCAAAGTCCCTTTTGGAAAGGTCTGTTCTGCTCTTGAAAGGACATGGTGTCAATTTGGAATCACTCATTGCGAATATCAATGCTGGTATCTATTATGATGATCACCAGTTTATCATTCTGGGGACTGTTATCAAATCAGTCAATATTTTGTTGGAATGCTCTGCTTCTAATGAAACTTTCTTGCATTTATATATTTCCATCATGGTTCTGATACTCCCAAGTATTATTGCTTCTGATAAGGAGATCCCCGCTGTTTTGAAGATGCAGCTTCGTGCTTCTGTGAAAACTTGTGTCGTCAAGCTTGAAAATGAGTTTGCAAACCTTTCATCCATCGATAAAGTCAGTCTAACCACATTTACAAGGATTTTACGAAAAATGATACACATCAATGAGATGACACTGTCCAGCGTTAAACTGTGTAGTTCCTTGACTGTTTTTGGGGAGATGGTTCGTGATATGCGACTGCTAAACAGTACACTGGAATGTTCTAGTGAGATTCTGGGATTCACAGATATGTTTATCAAAGGAGCCATCAAGTCAATCAATGCGTATAAACCTGGCTTCTCTGAGATCAGTTCTGTCGCCGATCAAGCGGCAAGTGTCACTAATATACTAAATATTGGGAAAGCCTTTCATGATGTTCTGTTGATAGCTATACGAACTATGCTGCAGATCCTGTTAAAGTTTGACGAGGAAGAAGCGTATAAGGATGTTCCATATCACGTTTTCCACCTACTGGTAAAGCTTGTTCATGAACGTGCCTTACTATACCCAGAATTGCTGCTGTTGCCTATTCCAATTATTACATCTATGGTTATCTCTTACACGAATGAAATGCAAAAAGTGAGTTTTGCAGCATTTGCTAAACGTGGACCTGATTTATCGAAAGAAACTTTTAAATCCTGGTGGGTTTTCTCCTCAATGTACCAAGAGTACATGTCTGTGATTGCGGAAGTGGTGGCGTTGAGTCAGGCTTTGGCTTAACTTTTGTCAATTTTTAAGGCTGCTTCCTGTTGGATTTTCTTAGGGCTGGTGGTAGTTTGCCTATGTTTGATGTGTGGACTTCGGTCATGGCCTGACGGACAGAAAAAGCCTAGCCTTCGGAAGCGATCTTTAGTTTGATATATTTAAAACACGCAATAGTGTTCTCCTGGCAGTGTCACTGACGAGGAATAACGCTATAGTGACTTGGCTCTCATGAATCGTAATTTATGTAAAAAAGTGCGAAACATTCCAAACAACATCCACGAATGAGGCCCTAATTTTTTGGAACGCGACTCGCTCTAAATTTTCTACGTTCTTTGCTCAAGGCTCTTAATATGATTAAATAGCTATTTGGTTTATTTTTGTTTAAACGCAAAAAAAGGTGATAAGTTGTGGCTTTCACTTTCTCGACATAACGGGACTCTCGACCCAGCCTGAAGTATCGTGAACAAACAGAAAAAAGTCAGCGTGCAACCGGTTATAATCCAGAAATGACGCGGAGCACGACTAATGGTTTAACTAGCGGGGAATCCACCCGTCTGTGTTGAATTTGCAAGGTCTGTGTTAATTTTATCATGAGTACTTCATAGAATGATGACACATCACGTGGGAGATGATGCTACATATTATTACGCAGTCTTTCCATACATGGGAAGTCTTGTCTGTTTAGAGAAAGTATTTTGGTTTATTATTCTATTTTTTTTTAAAAAAAGAAGAAGTTTCCAAATATCAGAAGTGACAGTATTATGGACTATTTCCATCAGCGACATTTAATTTCTGGGTCTATCCTTCTGACAGTTCAACAATCTGAGGGTACACTAACGAACCCGGACATTTGAGAAATACAATGACACAAGAACGACCGGAAAAGGCTTATATAATACGCAGGAGAACCCCCAAAAGTAGACATGGAGCTGCACTTAGAGAAAAGCTACTTTCGAATTCATGGCCAATTCCGTGAAATAGGCACCATATACGCTCTGGCATTCCATTTCCTGGGTTGGCCCACAGCAATTTCGCGTCTTTGCGCAGTAAAGCGAAGGAACATCGATGATCGAATTTCCGGAATTTGTCACGTGATGTGAGGACGCCGCGGCGTTCGGGTGTGGTTGGAGAGCAGACGCCGTGTTCAAGCAATAAAGTCGCCGAAGAGAATGCCGCAGTCCAGCAAATTGGGCGGCGAGTTGGGATTCACTATTGTGTGATATATATAAAGCAAGAAGACCGCTTTCCTCTACGGATTATCCATACATTGTAGTGCGGCTTAGGCCTAGGTCTGGTATATACCAAAATTGAGGGAAAAGATTATGGAAACAAAGCCTCTTGTCCCACTCGATGATATTTCGGGGTAACGCGTCCTCGATATCTTTGGAAAAGTTTGCGTGCTTACTGAGTTCAGTCAACACTGTTGGGGTTTTCAAAGCCGTATTATCCAATTTAGGGAAGGATTCGTCGCACCAGAGTAATACGCTAAACTGCACATGATTCCTTGAATCGCTCAAGATTGTCACGCGGGAGAATGTGTGTCAAGAACCCTTTTTGCAAAACTAATTGCTGGATTTTCATATTTTTTCCTTATACTAAAGATGAAACTTATTTCTCTAATAAAGAAAAAAAAATTGACCAGCTAAACAACTTTTCAAGTCATAATTACAGACAGTGGCTTGCATTGCAGTTTATTGGAATTCGAAAGTGTGTATATATGTCCTTACAGGAAGAATGCAGTTATTGGCCGAGTTTTGGCTTGTTTTCTATATTTTTCATTTTTTTTTGTTTTCTTGTCTCTTTTGATCTGGCTGCATTTCTCACAGAGAATCCCGTATATAAGTTCGAAATTCACGTGAATATTCATTCCGGGTGGGAATTTGGAGGATGATTCGGATCAAGCTTAATCCACTTTCTATGTAACTTTGGTAAGATAAACTTTTCGAGGTTGTCAGCATCTGGTCGTGTCGGTCACCGAATATTTCGGCCCGAAAACTCGTAAATTGTCATTGCGGCAACTCGCGGCCTGGTTGCCGTACGCGCGACTGGGTTGCCGTGCTTGGACGGCAGAACATTTTCAGTTGTTGGGGCGCGTCAAATTTAACATGCCCCGGAAACGCAACAAGGATCTTGAAATGAGATAATCGCCCCCGTGAAATGAATCTCGCCCTTTCTCTGAAATCATCCCACTTGATTTTTTTTCTGAGAAATAAATGAAGACTGGCGTTTCAGACAAATTAATTTGAAAAGTGAAAAAAAGAGGGTGCGATGACTCCGTAACTATGAATGTGTCAAGCAGAGAAAGTACTTGCCGATTTTTGTCTCACTTTTCTTCGCAAATAGACACTTCCTTTTTACCCACGTGTTGACAATTGAATAATGTTGAGGGATTTTTTTCAAAATATCACAGTATCATCCATAAGACTGCAGCATAAACTGTAACATCGCCACGCCAAGGATGTGTGCAATATCATCAATAGGACTGCATGTTGAGGAAAGTTAAGCATGGACATAACCATTCTATTATTCATACGGAACGTTCTCTATTCGATAGAAATCAGCCAGTAAAGCTTAAGTAAAGGTGGGAAATTATAGTCTTGTTATTATTTGTGACAGGCTGACATAGTATTACTCACATATATGAAAGATAGGGATTGTCTTGAAGGAGCTGTTCTTGGTTACTTTGAGAGCATCACTTCACGACCACTAGGATAGTACGCACGTTACCTGATTGAGTGAATGTACTGGTCTTTTGACTATTCAACCAGACTACCTAAGGATTAGCCGCCTCACTGTGGAAAATTGGGATCTTGTTTTTTTTCTTCACCTATACAGGAAACTAGGTGCATATTTGAAATACTTGCTTATGAGCCCAGGGTATTTTCTTCTGTCATTATACATCCAACTGAGGTTGATAAAGTCGCAACTTTTTCATGTGTTCCCTACTTGCAATGTTTTGCTCCTAACATTATTTCTTATTAATTGTGTCTCAATTTGAATCCCAACCCACTTAATATCCATAAGCCAGTCTGTGTCCCCTCCCTCATTAGAAAGTCTATCCGGATTTTAACTAAGTGAACCCACTTATTTTGAGAGCTATATATAAGAAAACACGGCAGATACTTGGCCCCTGTTAGTTTTAAAGCAAATGATCGCAAAACTAAAAGCCCAAAATCAACTAGCTGCTCCTTTCTAGTCTCCCAAACCATCTCATGACCCCAACCACTTTACAGTGTCACAAAGAACTGCAGATTTACGCCCCACAAAACACAAGTATTGCCATGACTACCACTTATATACCAGATGAGATCCTACTGGGTTTTCCTAAACCTCATGACCACTTCTATCATTCACATCATGTGAATGTTACATTACAACAAACCCCTCCTACACATGCAAATGCCCATATGCTTCGGCAATCTTTAGCAACACACCAAGTTTCTTCACGGGTATACGACGAAAAGGACACATGGAAAAGTAAGGAATATATTCCTGAGGTGTCGCAGAATTGGAGACACAAGTCACAACCCATGTCTGACATTCCTTCATTGGGTACTGTTGACCATAAGTGGAAGGCACATTTAACCGAGACTATGCATCCATGTCAAATGGGCAAAGTCGCAACACCATCCCCGTCAAGGATAGATTTATTGAATGGGGTTTCGTTTGATTGCCCAATTCGCTATTCAATACCTACACCCTCGTCTAACATACTGTCTTCTTTGATGCCCAACTTATCCACTGAGCCACCTCCTTGGGTGTTTAGCAAGAAGCCTATTGATTTATTGCATACTAATAACAACCGAGCAGTTTCACGTTCCCCCTGCTTCTCAGAATTGCAAAATCAAACTGTCCCTCCGCAAAAACCACCTACTTCTGACTCACAATCCGAACCATTTCGTGGTGTTTCGCCACACTCTTCAACAAATTGTATTATCCAAACCAACACCTTGGCGGACGCACAGCACGCCTTCACCAGACTTGTGCCGCAACTTAAAACTGTCAACACATCTAGCTACGGTACTTTCCTCGTGTCGTTTTTGACCGAAAGTGCTGATCACGTGTCTCTAGACTACTTGTATGGTATGCTTTACCGTGATGGTACTGCTAAGAGGTCAGAAATGCATTGCGGTGAGGAATCATACGTGGACCAACTCCTTTTGGAAGAGAAACTCAAAACAATCAAATTATACAAACTTGTTTTCGAAAGCTTCAAAAGACCCAAAACGTTTCAAGATGGCTTGTTTAAGAACCTGCTGTTATCTACCGTCAACTTCTATGAGTTTCTGCGAAAATGTTTGGCCATGAAAATTATCTTTGGATGTATCGAGAGGGTGAAGGATCAATCAAAAACGCTTTCACGAAACTCTATTTACAAAGTTTACTACATTATATGTCAAACGCTCAATCAAAGATACCCAGAAATATCAACTCGTTTGGGTCTTCACCGGAATCTCATCTTGGGCAAATCTAAAGTGGGTATTCTAACAAAATTGGTGTAGCCAAATTTGGTTTGCAGACGGTTGGGCAGACGAGGCGAATCTAAAACACACTATATTGGCTTCACGTGGAATGAATCCATGGTCAATGATGAAATCATTGACATGCTCAATCTTGATGTCATCGAATTAAGCAAACGTTTCGAAAGGTTGTCGGAACCCCTGGTCCACACCCGCAAGAGATATCGACTCCTGAATTCAGAACCAATGAACACCACACAACAAAAGTTTGTAACAACGGAACTGGTCCCTTTTCCGTTCACAACCAAACATTTGTATACTTTTGTTGATTCGTCATGCACGTACCCCGATTTGGACTGTTCGCCAAGAGTTTGGAAAGTCACGAATAATATGGCCCCACCACAGTCACAATGGGCTAAGGGTATCATACAAAAGTCTTTAAAAGTATTACTGTGGTATGGTGTCGACCTTGGCCCTCTCATACTGATGTTTACTACGGGCATCTTTAGCCACGACATCAATTATTTCCTGGAAACTGTTACCCAAGCTCTTTTAGTTTTGGTTGGCGCTTCAGCTCCTAAAGACTGCTTCTTAAATTTATACCTTGCCATCATGGTCTTGGTATTCCCTGTAATACTTGCGTCGGATCAAGAGATTTCAAAAGCTTCCAAGCTACAGCTTCGTGCTTCCATAAAGCAATGCGTGCTTCACCTTGAAAACGAAGAAGGTGATCTTCCATTTGTTGATAAGGTTAGTCTAATCACCTTCACGAGGGTGTTGAGGAAAATGGTTCACATCAATGAAATGACACTGGTAAGTGTGAGGATCTCTCACGGCCACAGTATTTTTAAAGAAATGGTTCGGGAAATAAAGCTTCTAACTAAGAATGAGGAAGATATGAGTGGTATGCTGGCATTCGAAGAGATTTGCGCCAATGCAATCACCAAGGGACTCAATGCGCATGAGTTTGAGCTTGTAGTCAGAAATCCCTCCAACATTCCCATGAACAATACGGAAACGATTCGAAAAATTGCAAATACCTTCAAGGAAGTATTGTTGATGGCCACAAGCACAATGCAGCAAATGCCTTTGTGCATTATGGAGGAGGAAGTGGACAGGGATGTTCCTTATCGATTATTTCATCTACTGGCCGAGCTCTTTCACGAAATCACGTTATCATGCCGTGAAATACTGAGGTTGCCAATTCCAGTCATTAGCTATATGATGCTCCATTACACGAATGAGATGCAGAATATCAGCTTTCTGGAATCTTCAAGACGTGCGCCGGAGTTGTCAAAAAAGACGTTTAAATCCTGGCAGGTTTTCTTTTCCATGTTCCAAGAGTATATATCTGTGATATCAGAAGTAGTCGCTTTGAGTCTGAGATTTTCCAGAAGGTAATGTTGCATGCGAGCGACGGGAAACAAGGGTGTTTAAACAGCTGTTTAAGAGTAGTCTTGTACGCGAAGTGGGTACGTTGTGCTCATTATAAACAATATTCTTCATGGTAAAGCCTTTCTTGTAAACCATTTTGAGACTAAATGAATCAAAGCATGTGTCACCATGAGGAAACGACTCGTATACTAGTTGAGGCATTCGCCAGTCTGACTTACTGAACGGTTTTCCCCACTTACGAAATATCAATAAGGCCTTCGTAAATATTAATCTCTGCCAGAATTCTCTTCCACACTGTGGATTTCAATTACTAAGGTATTTGTCTTTTTTTCCCTAATTCGTTCATTGGTTCAGAAGCTATTCCTATGTCGCAACAGTGTCGTAAGACATCTTGGGGGGTATTTACCGCCTTCTTTTTTTTTTACGACTTTGGGTTTCTCGAGGCTTTTATAGTGGTGTAGTGTATTTTGCATGACCATTCACGATGGACGCGCCGAGGATGCAAAATTGTACAGAGTCCGTGAAAGTGACCTCCATCCCCCACTAGAAACGAACGGGGAATTTTAGTTGAATGTAATCAGATACCAGGATGGAGTAGGTCATATCCCACCAGAACCTAACCACATTTCAAAATTACCGACTACGTAAAACCTGTGTGAATGCTAGCGCAGCTGACTGTTCGTGTCACAAAGTTGAACATTTTCCCGCACAGCCAAAGCACCGGGACTCATAGCACACGTGTTTGGTACGCGGTTCTTCGTTTTTTGTTCGCGTTTCAACAAAGCCGTACAATTTGCAGAACCCCGCGGATATGGCTGTTTGGTACATGCTCGTACTGCAATCGTCCAAATTTGGTAGGGGGACCGACTTTTCATTGATCATTAATGGGAATGGACGTAAAATGCATAGGAATAGTTCCAGCTAACAAAGCCAACTTCCCCCAGTAGCTATACCAAAATATCCATGACCCTTTAAATGAACTTATTAAATGACTGTGAAGATTTTTTACTGTCGGAGCGAGCAATTTTTGTCCGATTTGGGGGTGTCGGGATATGGCGTGCCGGCGTGTCGGCGTGTCGGCGTATCGCACGGCATCTTGCGCAGCAAGTGTTTCCCAAAACAATTTGCGAAATTCCGTCCATCACCCAGCGTCTTGACCTATACACAAGCATCTATCTTAGCAACCATCCAACCAATGACTTCCTCGAAACGAAGATATTTGAGGGCCAGTCAATTTCAGAAATTTCCGGTAATTCCCGATTCTTTTTTCCGCCACATGATAACTCTATCCACTGTTATGAATTTGGAAAAGTTTCCTACTGAAATTATGTAACCGAGCTTGTACAGAATACCGTTTTTTTTTTTTTGTTCAAGAATCATCATATTACTGGAATATCACCCAGTTGTTGAATTTTGCCCTCGGTACGTCCAAGCGCGTATTCGAAGGGAGACCTCGGCTTAACGTGGAATTTTCGGCGCGTCGCATGCACAATCCGGTTAAACAAGCCAAAAGCGTCTTTTTTCTCATCATTTGTACCTTTGATTAAGCCCAAAGTTCCTATATACCATCCTTGTTGGTTCTTTCGTTGCTCATTTTCGTTCAAAGAAAATATGCCGATAGAGATTTATTGTAGGGCCTAGACCTCCAAAGTCACGGATTCTTTTTTTCCTGTGGCGTTTCAAAGGTTGGTTAACAAGGAACCGCGTACCCCTATGCTAAGTAAGAGGTCGCACATTCTCCTGGAAGAATATACAAAGATCCTTCTCATTAGCCATATGTAATGACAAAAATTATTCTAATAAAAAACAAGGGCGTTTACGCATTTAGAGATTTTTTTCAGTTCGAAATGTTTGTACGAAAATAAAAACCTGCCATTCCATTATGTGTCCTTTCCAAGTGGACTCCTCCAGCTTTGGGCATGAGTGGCTCTTGTCTGGAGGCTCCCAGACCGGCGAAATTCCGTGAGTGCATCACATTACGACATGAGCCATTTGTAATCACGGCTTCCACAAATACACAGGAAAACGCATGCATATTGGACACAAAGCAACGAGTGGCATATGCTTGCATCTAACGCGAGGCTATCTTTCTTGTTTCATTTGCGGTCAAGACAGCTCTCTTAAATTCCCACCTCTTTCACTTTTTTGGTGTCTTCGGGACCTACGTATTTGATCATTTCCATTCACTCCGCTGCTGAAAAATAAACCCGGGTGAAATTGAAAACCATCCTTCGCTGTTCTCTACCTGTGACGAACGGATCTGAGAATATTCACTTGATTGCAGCCAACTACTTGACTCCAGCTGTATACTCATTTATTCAGCTTCTTCTAGCGCTATTCAACTGAAGAAAAGGGTTTAGAAGATATTGAACTTTTCCGAATAACGGGCAGAACAAAGGTGATTACAAAACACCAAACTTTATCAATCTCAGTTTTTCTGCTGGCACCGTGTTTCTCATGTACGAAAACCAATCCATGTCGACACAAGCATCACGTACTTTGGATCACAAGGAGACATTTCATGGTTTACCGACTGGTAATACGCTCCCAGGGTTCTCAGTTACTTTGCCTGACCACGACGACGAGTTAGGTGGGTCTTTTGCTGTTTCTTCTGCCACAGAACAATTTTCTCCTGCGCATCTGTTTTGGAAACCTTTAGAAACGCATCTGGATCTTCAACCAGCCAGGGATTGCGAGAAAGATTCAAATTTAGGAGACATTTCTAATCTTTGGCATTCTTACTTCGAAACTGGCGATCATCTCCCAACTTTGGGTAGCTTTCTTCATCTGAAGCACCCACCAACAATAGACCATTTTCACCCAAATTTTCTGCAAACACATTGCTCAGCTTCAAGCACAGCACCAAATTCATTGAAAGTGATTCCTTCTGAGAGTATTATCGATGACAATGTAGTGTGCACATACAGACCACCTACAAATATCACATCTTATGGTTCTGCAGTTGAACCCTCTCATTTTGTCGTCCGCAAGAACCTGTTTGAATCACTGGAAACTTGCAATGAGCTGGAGGATATCCCCTTCACAACCATTAGACCTTCTTGAACTTTCAACGCCACTGACTCGCAATGACCAAATACCTAGGTATCACCCAGACACAGAACTAGCCAAATATTTATCACCATCCACTAAGAATTGCACCACCACTTCTGCGACCCTATCGCCGGCAATAGAGGATGCCCGAGAAGCTTTCACCAGACTTGTTTCTTCTCTTAACAGCGTACCAACAAGTCATTTTGGTATCTTTCTTGTCAATGTCTTGAAGGAATGTCATGACCCCGTTCCTTTGGATGACTTTTACTGTGCAATTTACGGTCGAGATCACGTAACAGATATACCCACCCTTGACTACCAAACTGGCAACACGGATCGCCCGATATCCCGAGAAAGACTCAAGGCCCTCAATCTACAAAGACTCGTTCTCGAAAGCTTCAAAAAACCAAGAAAGTATCAGTACGGCTTTCTCCAAAACATGTTTTTTTGTGCAGTCAACTATCACGAGCTTCAGCGAAGCTTTTTGGCAGTCAAAATTCTCTTTGAATTCATCGAGAAGGTGGAAGACAAGACCCAAACGCTTCCGCGGCTTTCGCTTTACAAAGTTTATTGCATTCTTTGTCAAAAGCTCATCCACAAACATCCAGAAATATCCATTCCTTTGAGCCTTGACAGACATCTTATGTTGGGGCAGTCTAAATTGGGCATTCTCATCAAATTGGTCCATCCCGACTTGATTTGGAAGCGATTGGGAAGACGTGGACATTCCAAAACACATTATATTGGAATCAGATGGAATGAATCCATGGTTGACAAAGACGTCACTAGTTTGATCAATGTTGATTTAGCCAGCATACGTAATTGTGTCGGAGAAAGGAAAATATCGCATGAGCCAAGAGAAAAATGAAAGTCAAACCACTAAGCCTCAAAACATACACCACCAAATGCTTTATCCTGGGCTCTGAACCAGAAATCTTTGCTTGTTTTAAAGAAACCATTATATTCTTTCGTGCATTTGGAATTTAAGTACCCATGCATGGACTGCTCTCCCCGGAGTTGGAAATTGTCGCCTAACACAATACCTAAGCATTCAGAATGGGCCAAGTTGATTATGGAAAGGTCGGTCAAAGTTTTAAAAGACCACAATGTCGATTTGGATTTGCTCATTGCCAAGTTCAGTACTGGTGTTTATTTTGAAGATAACCGTTCAGTCATCCTGGATACAGTGATGAAATCAGTCAATATTTTGTTGGGTGCGTCATCGTCCAAGAACACTTTTTTGCATTTGTATCTTGCCATAATGGTGTTGATATTTCCGACTATCCTTGCATCTGATCAAGAGGTCTCGGTAGCTTCCAAGATGCAGCTTCGTGCTTCTGTGAATGATTGTATTCGCAAACTTGAAGATGAAATCCCCACTCTTGCATCTGTGGATCACCGCAGTCTTATCATAATCCTAAGGAAAATGATCCACATTAATGAAATGACACTGACCAGTGTTAAACCGTGTCACGTTGTGGATGTTTTTGAGGAGATGATTAGTGACACAGACCTAATAAGCACGAAAGTAGATGGTTCTAGTCAGAGTCTGCCACTCGAGCAACTATTCATCAAAGCAGCAATAAATGCGCACAATGCGTATAATTTGAATACGTCCCCCATTAGTTCCGACGCCAGATCCGCGGAAAATCTCACACACATACTCAATATTGGAAAAACATTCCAGCAGGTTCTGTTGTTAGTCACTCGAACGATTCAGCAGATACGGTTGGGCCTCAGGGAGGAAGACGCGGGCAATGATGTTCCATATCAGGTATTTCTCCTACTGACAAAACTATTCCATGAAATTACTTTATCATTCCCTGAGATACAGCAATTGCCAATCCCAATCATCACCTTTATTATCATTCTCTGTGCTACAAATGAGTGGCAAAATGTGAGTTTTGTTAGATATGCTAGTCGTGGACCCGACTTGTCAAAAGAAACTTTCAAATCCTGGTGGGTATTCTCCTCGATGTATCAAGAGTACATTTCTGTGATCTCTGAACTAGTTGCTTTGAGTCACACTTTGTCTTAGAATTTCTTACTGTGTTTAATACTTGCTTGAGGTTTTCTTTTAATGGTTGAATCTGTTGTAATTCCGGGGTTAATTTTTATGTGATAAAGTGTTGTAGCCCATTATAGCCTTGCATCTGCTACAGTCACCAAGGTACATGAATCGATCCATGCCTAGCTTCACTGTACTCAATTGAAAAAAAAAAAATGTGAATAAAGATGTAAAATACTAAAAACAGCGAGAATGTTAACGGTCTACGCGTCTTCAAACACCGCAGCGTCGAAATTCGCAAGACAGGCACGTGACTGGCCCGACCCCAGAGCCTATAGCTCGAAATCCTCGGAGATGTGGTATATGTAAAATACCAGGACATCGAAGAGAACCCAGTCCTCAAGGAATTCTCCAAGCTAAGCTGAACTCACCGGGACTTCAGTGAGTAAAGTATCATCAAGAAAGAGATTGATTTTGAACTTTTTCACATTTCTTGCCATTTTTATTAAAATAAAGCCAACCATCACTCTTTTCTTTTTTGTTTTTTAATTGAAATTAGATAAATTTTTAAAATATCTAATTTTTCCCAAACTAATTTTCAATAAAACAAATCAAATTGTGCCTTTATGATTGCTTCAATGAATATTGTTTTTTAAGAATCATCATATTACTGGACGTTATTGTCAGTCTCAGACACCCCTACCAATAACTAAAAACTATTTACCATACTGAAAAACAAACATACAACAGATGGCAACTTCACCCTTGTTTTTCAGTCAAATAATTGAAAGCAAAATCTTTCATCTGGAAATGAATCGTCGTCCACATTTTTGCCCAAGATAAACTCAACACATTCGAATTATATTAGATTATGTTCTCGCCAAGTCATGGACCGGCACATACGATTCAAAATTGAATTGGTGTATGGCTGTAAGATCATGTGGTAATAACCATTCTTCTTTGTATACAGCTTTCCAGAAATTTTTTCCATCGCTTATTGGGTCTGATTTCCGAGCAAACCTCCAGAACTCTTTTTGGGCGTATAGCCGGTTCTTTCTCTTGTTTCTTCCTACTCAACGATCGAAATGTGTCCATTCTAGTTCTTTAGCTTCGGATGCAGTTATAGTAACGATCGTCGGAACCACTCTTACTCTGACCCGGTGATCAAGACAGGCCTTAACTTCGGTATCACTGAGTACTTGAATCTCGCTCGGATCTCTACTAATATTCTGTTGACCACTTTGTACCACGCCTTGAGGTACAATTGTGCATTGTGTGCAAACGTCTAATTCAAATCTTTCATGAATCTCTGTGATTATTCAACTAAGAAGTCCACCCATCCAAGGTTGCCAATGCGGTGAAAGGGAGAGCCAAACCACTGTCACAATCTGTCGACCTATAAAGCATGTGCATACGCAAGGCCCAAACACGGTTGTTCATATATTCCAACAGTGTACAACTCAGAATTGATGGCCTGGAACCTTCCGTTGAACGATAATGCTGGGTTCTACTCTTTGCTCACGTAACATTGAGGCGCGCCAGTTCATGTCCTTCAGTATGGTCAATCAATCCTTGAGTGATACAAACCTCGATTTCCTCTCACCAGTCAATGTACTCCTCCGGGTAATGGTCATGTAATGACCTATATGGGATTGTGAGTAGTGGCGGATCCATCTTCCTGACCAAAGGATTCTTTTATTTTCTTTACAATTCAATCTTACTGGACACCTGATACTCTTTACTAGATTATTCGCATATACCGTTTCCTCTTTGCCTATGATTGTACCAGATTAGGATACTAATGACAAGTTGCTGCGAAATAGAACCTGAAACATACGTCAAATATGGACATATTACAACGTGATTTGCCGGGTAAAAAACATAGAAAATACCGCAAACTGTTGGCAGGGTGGAGGTTTCCACCGCGCGTTACTAGAATTTCAGTATACGCACGACTTGATGGACCTCGGCTAGGAAAAACTTCTACGCTGAGATTCTCAAGAGATCCCCTTTTACTCCTCACTTTTTAGTATATTTTAGTATAGGATTAGATATATAGGTGGATGTATGCCTGAGGACACGAAGGCAGAACCACCTCCCAAATATCGGTATCCTGTAAGCCTGTGTACGTGAACGCATCTAACACGGGTAGTCATTACATTCCAACACAAACTCCGCCTGGTATATTTCACGAACCAGGCGCGCCCACACGCTTGAAAAAATTTATACTTCATCAGGCAGCCTCTCCATGAATTCAAGTACTTCACACTCCCGCCCCTGAAAGAGATCCATTAAAATTAAGTGTAAGATTATGGAGGCCTAGATAGTTCTCTTTTTTCTCCTGGAATACAGGATTTATAAAAAATTTAATAAAAATTATACGTGTTCTGCAGGACATTGTTTGTCCCGGTGTTTATCAGCGAAATGAGCATGCCACGTGATTGGCGAGAAGATATGGCCAGTGTCACGTGACTCGAGGCACGAGCGGGCGAGGAGAAGACATTTCCCGTCGCTGGACTGAAGGACCCGTTTTTGGATCCAAGGGTTTGTAAGAGGAGACATCATTCCATAGATATTACAGATCCGTGTTTATACACTAGAACTACATATTATTGTTGATACCGATCTAAATTATTACCTGGCGAAAAAAAATTCTCGTGGCTCAAAAGTGTAATCGGCTGGTCGAAAAACGGGCACAATTAAAATATCTTGTGTCAATAATATTGCTCCTCCTCCGAAAATCAATTTTTCCCAAAATACATTATTAGTCGATCCCGAAAATTATTCACAAACATGGCTGCATTAGAGGAAAAGCCTCGATATCCGAATTTCGGTTTTATATCGTACACGACTTAAAATGGATAGGAAAGGTCCAATCATGCACGGCTTCCCGAATTACCCAAAAGTCCGAATCTAGCGGGGTGTGGATAAAGTAAGATTTTATTGTATTTAAAATATGGCCGCGCACAACATTTTGTCAATGCTTCCCTCTCTTCAGCTAGAGCCTTTCTCCCTGGGTACAAACTGGCTTTGTCAACTAATGGTTATAGGTCTTTCCTCATTTGTGAACTAGTCATGAGGGTTCTGTTCAGCATTGAATTACATCATATTGAGCCTCCCTATGATACTTGAGTGATTGCTATTGTGTAGACATCCCGTCACACTGAGTGAGTACACACACATATGTTGGATGACGTAATGCTTCCTTTGGTGGTGTACTGGTGTCTCCACCTTTCAACCAACCAGTCGCCTAACCATGGATTACTTGCTTCAAAAACATTCCATTACTGCTATAACATAATTGGCCCACCAAGGTGGGGATTTAACCGCTTGCAATCCTTCAGTAGGGCGCCTGCCTTGCAAGGCTTATTAAATCAAATAAATGTACTATTAATTGCCGCGATCTGGGTAGATACCGTTAATACGACCAACGATAACTATCAAAAAAAGCGGAAGTGTCTGGGGTATGCCAAAGGTATTTTACTGTTAGCCGGAAGCAAAAACCCCTCCACGCCACGTCACGCTTGCGGTTTCCTTTTCTTAAAGATACATTGCATATCACAGCCATAGGTGTTTTTCTGAAACTTTCCGAGGTAGTAGCGGGGCTCAGATCTTGGGCGTCCTATGGTTGCGCACCGTATTTTATTTTATTCTTACAAAAGTCGAACAAACATTGCGCAAGTCCATGTTTAAATTATTTTGTTTTCAAAATGAACAAGTCCAATTATTTAAGCTGTCGAGTGGTACATCAATTTTCTTATCCACTATATAAAGTGATGTCACATGACGTAGTGATGCAGCATCTATGGACAAGTCACGGCGTATTGTTATACGAAAACTTTTTCAGTTTTTCTTCCGCACATTACCACCATGAAGGTTCGCAACCAACCCAGCAACCAGCCCAGCAATTAACCTCCAAGGAAAACAAACCAGCCTGGCCACGAGAGACAGAGAGAGGTGATTTTCGGTAAAATTCTGAGTTTTTTTTGTGATCCATCCTTCCAGTAATGGACCACTCAAGTCATACAGATACGAGATGGATTGGCAAATTATCAGTCGTGGATTAATTTTACGTAGGCTTACAGAAATCTACCAGTATATGACGGAGATGATGGACTTTATTTGATTTACCATCAAGTCTCTTGAAGGGGAGCCGTGCGATTACTTTTTACTCTTCTGTGCGTCAGATGAATCCGGCGACCTTTTTCTTTTTTATTTCTCTACTTATGTTTAATGTGCATCATTTTTTCCCGTGCATGCTTCTAATAACTTCACTCTACCGGTACAATACAATGGTTGGTGGCATTTCTCAAAACACGTGGCTAATGGCTATTGGGCTAATTTTTTTTTTTTTTATTCAAACATACACTTCTTGTAGGATTTACTTGCATATTTGCTGTAAGAATGATCTCGCCATGAACACGGCATACTCAGCTGTGGTGAATTCGAATCGTACTCCATTATCTCTGGGAGATTTCATCGGGGCAATTCGTGTACTTTATCAAGATATGAAGTAGAAAACCATTCCGTCAAGGGATTGAGTTGAATTTAAGGATAAGTCTGTACGTCAACCACGGGCCATACTTTGCTTGTCGCATATAGTAACAGGCGAATTTTCATTTCTAATACGTCGTGAGATGCGACGACCCAGGGCCGCTCTTTTTTTTTTTTTTTTTTCTTCGGTCATCTATTTCCCCTGTAAGTGGCGCATATTTGTGGTCATCCGAAACCCGCCAAGGTATGCAGATAATAGCACCCCGTGGTGGGCCGTTTCTCTTTTTTTATTTATACCTGTGTAGGTCTCACCAATTGACAAATTAATTATGTGGTCCGTTATTTTTTCCAGTTGCCCTTTTTGTCCTTTAAGTGGGGGTCTCTTCTTTCGACTCTTAATGTATAACTGAGTGGTGCCGACTACTTGATTTTATATGACCTTACCCTTTGTTTCCCTCATATCTTCAGCTTTTACTACCAGAATCGAAAGAAAGGAAAGCCAGGTTTGAAGTCATTGTCAAACTTTTCAATAACCTGAAACCAAAAGCTAACCTTTATTAATCTGGTCTTGTGTCATACCGTGTAATTCCTCATGAACATTCAACCTTTAAAAACGACGGTGTACTTCAATGGCTTGATTGGTTTTAACTACAACCCAGAACTCCATTTCGATGCACATTCTCGATCTTTTGAAGAAAATCAGGATGTTAATTCAGCATGTGTGGAAAAGGAATCAACCTCTACAACGGAAGGCAATACTCCCGTTGCAAGATCCACACATCCCAACTCCGATAATTTGGTCGATATATGTGCGTTAGGCCTATTGTCACCATCCACCTCAGCCCAAGATATACTGGAAAATCTTTCTCCGCAAGCTATTATCCGCAATCTGAATCCTAGATCATCAGATTCCGAGGTATATACCGCACTAAATGACTCGCCAGCTAGCTCCCCTAATTTTGTCTTTCATAACCATCTATCCAACCCATTGCACAGTAACAAAAGCCCAGACTTAACTGTTTCACATCCTCCACCCATAAATCCAACATTGCCAAGTGCACCCCGATACCCACAGAAGATCCCCAAGTCCCAGAAAGGCGCCGCACGCTTCTATACATCCCCTAGGTTGGAAAACTTATCCACCAGTTCTTCGATCCAATGGGAGGTTCTGGAAGACGCACAAAGGGGTTTCGCAAAACTCATCCCGCTGCTTAAAGCCGTCAGCAAAGATAACTTTTGTGTCTTCCTCATAAAGGTATTGAAACAAAATCATCATCACGTGCCGTTAGATGTCTTCTACCACATGCTTCACAGTCATGGTACCATGAAAGATATACGCACCCTATATGGTCAGGTAACCGGGATGTCCCAGCCTTTGTCTGATGAGACTGTCAAGACAATCGAAGTATATCATCTTGTTCTTGAAAGCTTCAAAGTCCCACAAACGTTCCAGAATGGTTTGCTTCAAAATCTGATGGTTTCTACCGTCAACTTTCACGAGCTCATACGGTCATTTTTGGCCATGAAAATCCTCTATGGATGTATCAAGAAGGTTCCAGACGCGTCCCAAACACTTGCGCGGATCTCCATTTATAAGGTTTACTACATTCTTTGCCAAAGGCTCATAGAAAAATACCCAGCGATATCCAGCGCTATATGTATTCCAGAGAGTACTATTTTGGGCCAGTCTAAGATGGGAATACTTTTTAATTTGGTGTACCCCGACTTGGTGTGCAAGAGGTTGGGCAAAAGAGGCCAGTCCAAAACTCACTATATTGGATTAGCCTGGAATAAAACCATAGTTGATGATGACACCATTGGTTTGCTGAATCTCGATATCACTGACTTAAGACGGCACTTTAACAGTACTTCCCAACCCCCCAAAAGGCAGCGACTTTCGAGGACTCAGAATTCCAAAACAATACATTATGAACCCAGTCAAGCAACACCAAAGCATCTGCCATTACCTATGCCCTTACCAGATTCAACAAAACCCCTCTATTCCTTTGTCGATTTATCGTGCAAGTACCCACAGTCGGATTGTTCGCCACGGGCTTGGACACGGACACCTAATTCGGTACCAGAGCACTCAGAGTGGGCAAAGTCTATATTGGAAAGTTCTGTGCAAGTTTTGAAAGGTCACGGTGTGAATTTGGATCCTGTAGTAGCAAATACCAGAGCTGGTATTTTTTCTGGTGAAGATTCTTGCATACTGAACACCGTTCTTCAATCAATACATATTTTGCTGGACGCGTCTTCATCCAAGGAGATTTTCTTGCATTTATATCTTGCCATCATGGTGTCACTATTACCGGCTATTCTTGCATCTGATACAGAGATTTCTGCTGTTTCGAAATCCCAACTTCGTGCTGCCATATACGACTGTGTGACGAATCTTGAAAAAGAAGATGCCACTCGGTCAGATGTTGATAAGGTCAGTATATGTATCTTCACAAAGCTTTTGAGAAAGATGGCCCACATCAATGAAATGTCACTGATTAGTGTGAAACAGTGTTCTGCCCTAAGTGTTTTGAAAGAGATGGTTAATGATACCATTCTGCAAACCAACACCGTGTGTGCTGGTGGTGATTTACTGGTATTTGAGGAGATGTTTATTGAAGGAGTTATCAAGGCACTCAATGCCTATGATTATGGCATCGCTGATGACAATGCAGCAGATAGTCGAAGGGTCAGTTTTGCAACCATGCGTGATATGGGAAAATACTTCACAGAGGTGCTGTTGATGGTCATACGCAACATGCTACAGATCGCTGATAGGGGAGAACTAAGCAGCGATCTTCCGTATCAAATATTCCATATAGTGGTGAAACACTGGCATGTGGATACTCGACTATACCGTGAAATCCTGCGATTACCCATTCCAATAATTATCTTTCTGATGACCCATCATACACATGTGTTGCAGAATGCTAGCTTTGTTGAATTTGCCAAACGCGACCTGGATGTATCGCAAGAGACTTTCAAATCCTGGTGGGTTTACTCTTCGATGTACCAAGAGTACATGTCTGTCATCTCTGAAATAATTTCTTTGAGTCGGATTTTGGCTTGAAGTTTTGCTATGTATGGAGGTTTTTTTTTTTTTAATTTTCTAGATTTGACATGGGGTATTATATGTTGCTAAATCCGGTGCCTGAAGTAAACAACTGCGGTTTTTTGGCGATTACACGACCAGGGGCCGCGAGGTTAAACTCCTCGAGGAGGGCGACAGAAAGGAGGTTTTGGACCTCCTCCGGAATTTTATAGAATCAACGTGGAAAACAGATATAGAAAATCTAAGTCATCCAGGTGGAATAGGTTATTGTCAGCGATAATTGAACCACCTTCCCAAAAACTACTATATTTGTATTGCCTGTGTGAACGTTACCGCACATCTATCTAAACCTCTGTCTCACAAAGTTTAACAGATTAGAAGTCAAATTCTACAAAATCGTTACAAGATGGCTACTCAAGAAAATGTCGATAAAATTTTGGAAATCATCCAAGCAAGTCTCACCCCAGAGCAAATGTTTGAGATCCTGAAAAAGTTGGCAGCAAGTGGACGCGGAAAAAGTCATTGGTGACTCAGGATTTACGAAGGAGACATTGTCTACCAAATTACCACAGATGGATAAAAAAAAAGAAATTAACTCAAACACTGGAGTCAGTGAGTTTCAGAACTTTGAAAAACAAGCCTCCGAGTTGACGGAGATGCACTTTAGATGGGTGGTCAAATTGGATACCAGCTCGGCTTACAAAAGGACGGAAACTTTGGAGAAAATATTCTCACATTTCGAATACTCCAAAGACATCTTAACAACCAAGGATTACGAAATGTCAGATTTCAAAAACTGCAAACTTCAATGGGGCTCTTTTCAAGCCCGTGGACATTTCAGCGTACAGACAATGGCGAAAAACTTGGAATCGGCCATCACCAAATACTTATCGTCAAAAGATTTGATTGATTGTCTCGGTGACATTCAGATCATAAAGGTTAGAGACGTCTGGGTTAAAGCTAATACCTACGCGGAAGATGTCAGCTACAAACCATTCGAAGATTACATCTGAGATGCCTTCCAATTCTGGCGGTATAACGCACACGATCTACCAGATGAAAAGCACGATGCTTTCTACACGAAAATGTCGGCAAAATACGATACGAAGTTCGTTAATTTCATGGAGGCATTGGGATATTCAACATTCATGAACTCGATGTGTTTTGGCAGGACCGCGATTGGAAATGCATTAGTAAACGAGATTGCCAAAATCCAAACCAAATACAGAAAGGAACCCCTGACTAGAGAAATTAAACACCACGTGGTGAATAACCTGGGATACCAAAGTTTGGAAGTGGATGACGGAAATATCCGGGAAGAAAGAACGAACTCGGAGGGCCCGGAAGATATGCTAGACCCAGCGGAACAACCTCTGAACCACAAATATATAGAAAACATTGGGTATGCAGATCAAAATGGGTGTGCGGCTGAGAGTGACATGGGAGATGATCATCGACGGCCATCGCAACATGAAACTCGCGAATCAAAAGAATTAGCTAACAGTTTAGCGGATACTGGGCTGATGATCCTAGAAGCTTCAAGGTACAGTACGGGTACTTCTCAGGGTGAAACTTTTGATTCGTCAAAATCCTTCCATGGCGATTCCCAAAGGGACGATGATGAGGAAGGTACGTCCACGGAGAACGAGAGGGAGGATAGAGGTACCAATCACACATCTTTTATTCTGTTATCGGGCTCGGATGAACAGGAGGATGGAAATGGTCAGGTTGGCGTCCAGATCCAACTGACTGAGGAAGTACTATACGAACTTTTGGCCCGCACGAGGGCATTGGAACCCGGGACAATCCCCCATCTAGGAGGACTGAAGACCTTGCAAGCGGTGTACTTTGCGACGAGCCCACGTCTGGATTTTTCTCCCTAGATGAGCTGGACAAGACGTCGAGTACATCAGAGCCTATTCAGAATCGGGAAAGAGGAACCCAACTGAATAATTTACAAGACAAGAACGACTCGAATTCCAGATATGGCATTCAAGACTAACGGCTCTAATTCCAGAGATGACCAAAGTGATACTAACGGCTCCACTTCCGGAGATGAATCAGAATCAGACCATACTTTCTCCCGCTGTGGAAGGGAGGTGATATTACCATGGAGATACAGAAAGGAACCTGTGATCATGAGAGGTGGAAAGACAGTCCGTGCCCAATTGGAAAACAATAGAGAATGGTCAAAGTCTGTGCAGGAAAACGCCAACCAAACAGCAATAGACTTACAAAAGATCAGAAAAGAACAAAATGGAAGCTCTGAAGTACGGTATACAGCTGACACTAGAGGTCAAAACAAGAGAGTCAAAATCTCGGACAACATATTTCAACAAGATGAAAAGTATGGGTGCTGAAAATTTCCACCCTGAACAGAACCTAGAGGAACAAATTGAACTGACAACCACTATACGTGAAATATTGAAAAGGAACACTTATAGAGAGGACAACGAGGAACAAAACTACAGTATGGAACATAATGGGGTGACGAGTGGAGTAGGTGGAAAATTCCAGCGGGTCCCGCCAAATGAAACTCGCGAACCGGATGAAGTCGTCGACGATTTGACTGTTACTGGCTCTGTGATCCTAGAAGCTTCAAGAGCTAGGGACAATTCAAACCCCGATGGCATCACTGATTCGATTAAATCCTTTCCAAAAGGCGTACCAAATGAGGTCGATGAAGGAAAAACAAAGTTACTGGAAAACAAAAGCGCAGATGGGGGTACCAATCACAAATTTAACCGGACAACTGGCTCGGTTGTACTGGAGAATCAATATGGTCAGAATGGGTTCCAGCACCAACTGACTGAGGAAGTACTATCTGCACTTTTGGCCCGCTCGACCAAAACATACGAGGGCAATGGAAACCAGGACGAACCGCTATCTAGGGATACTGAAGGCGTGACAAGAGGTGTACCTTGCCACGCAAACACTTCAGGAAACTATCTCCTAGAAGAGGAAACCAACCCGTCAAGTACACCGGAGCCTATCCAGGAACCAGATCACCTGCCCGGTGACCTGCTGGATATCAACAAAAACCGCTATCTAGGGATACTGAAGGCGTGACAAGAGGTGTACCTTGCCACGCAAACACTTCAGGAAACTATCTCCTAGAAGAGGAAACCAACCCTTCAAGTACACCGGAGCCTATCCAGGAACCAGATCACCTGCCCGGTGACCTGCTGGATATCAACAAAATAGCCCGCTCGATCAAAACATACGAGGGCAATGGAAACCAGGACGAACCGCTATCTAGGGATACTGAAGGCGTGACAAGAGGTGTACCTTGCCACGCGAACACTTCAGGAACCTATCTCCTAGAAGAGCAAACCAACCCGTCACGTACACCGGATCTTATCCAGGAACCAGATCACCTGCCCGGTGACCTGCTGGATATCATCAAAATCGACTCTACGACCGGAGATGAAAACAACAACTCTGATTTCGGAAATGAAACCAACAACCCCGATCTCGAAGATGATACTAACGGCTCCATTACCGGAGATGAAAATAGGGACCTTAATCGTGGAAACCACATGAACGACTCAACTACAGGAGAAGAAAATACACATCAAAAACGGTTCACTCGTTTTGATAGGGAGGTAAAACTACCAACGAGATACCAGAAAGATTATATTCTCAACATTCACGAAATCAAGAGGATAAATAACATACGAATGGCGCACCCACATGAGACCGCCTGGGAAAAGGCGGAAGAAGATGAGATTCGAAAGTTCAATGAGATGGAGGTATATGAGGAAGTACCCATACCGTCGGGGTCAATCTTAATTCCGATGTTATTCGTATACACATTCAAAGAAGATGATTTGAAAGGAGAGGTGTACAAAGCTCG
This sequence comes from Metschnikowia sp. JCM 33374, assembly GCA_005406065.1. Classification (NCBI taxonomy): domain Eukaryota; kingdom Fungi; phylum Ascomycota; class Pichiomycetes; order Serinales; family Metschnikowiaceae; genus Metschnikowia; species Metschnikowia sp. JCM 33374. The sequence continues at coordinate 57,474 of BIMT01000156.1, forward strand.
AGCAGTGGTGCAAGGATACAGACAACAAGAAGGGATACATTTCAACAAGTACAGAGTACTGTCACCGGTGGCCGACCTACTGTCGATCCGGATACTTACACTGATAGCCACAGAAGCTAACTACCCAATTCACCATTTGGATATTAAACTGGCCTACTTAAACGCGTCCCTACCCGAGGGAGAAGAAATCTACGTGAGGCCGCCACGAGGTTTCAGCTCCAAAGACGGATACTGCTGGAAACTCAAGAAATCAGTATATGGAATAAAGCAGTCAGGTCACGACTGGTATATGTGCTTGGCCGACAAGCTTAAGAAGATAGGACTCCGGCCGCTCGGACTGCAAGGCACAATCTCCACAAAACAATCGATCGTGGGAAATATCATAATTGCCATATACGTGGACGATTTGTTCTTAGTCGGAAAGAATGAACAAGTATTAAAGGAATTCAAGAAGGACCATAGAGGGATTATTTGAATTAAAATATTTGGTCCAGTGTCAGAATATCTAGGCATAGAATACGACCGAACGGAAACCGGAGATTAAATGTCACAGTACAAATTCCCAAGAGCACTAGTGGAAGATTTCAAAGACTACCAGATAACACCAAAAGGGGCCCCCATAAAAGTGAACCATGAGGGATACGGATCCAGTAATACACCCAAAGAAGATGCATTCTACGAGACACCGAAAGATACGTCAAGAATACTAAAGGAAAAGATGAAAACGAAATACGAATCCGGAGTGGGAAGTATAAACTGGGCTGCCAACAACACAAAACCTGATCTAGCATTCGCTGCGAATGCCTTGGCAAGCTAATCTTCAAACCCTACGCAAAAAGACTTCGAAAAACTAATCCATTGCATAGGCTACATCAGACAGACGTTAGACAAAAAACTCATCTATTGTCGGAACAGGATCACAAACCAGAAATCACGAAAGAAGGACACATACTTATTGGAAACATACTCAGACGCGTCATATGCACCTGAGGCGGACGTGAAACTGATATCAGGTATGGCAATGTACATCAATCAAAACTTGGTACAGTGGATGAGCAAGAAACAGAAAAACATTACAAAAAAGTACTGCCGCGGCGGAATTGATCGCCCTCAGCACTGCAGAGAAGAACGAACGGTGAACGTGGCAGAAATTTTTGAAAGAATTAGGAATGGAAATAGGAGAAACCAAGCTATACGAAGACAACCAGGCGGTGATTGCAGCAGGCAAAACGAAAAGAACCATAGTCGAAGATCGGTCGACATTGGGATGAAGAAAATAAGGGAGAGCCTTGCCGAGAAAATTTACACGATCGAATATGTGACGTCGGAAAGGAATATCGCAGACATGTTTACTAAGGCCTTACCTGCAGGTACATACCGTACCATGGTAAAACAGACTTGGAAAACCCAGACTTACCAGACTCTGCACTCCATAATTCACTGATCAAGGTACAGTCACCAAGGGAGGCAGAGTAAGGGAGTGTTGCTAAATCCGGTGCCTGAAGTAAACAACTGCGGTTTTTTGGCGATTACACGACCAGGGGCCGCGAGGTTAAACTCCTCGAGGAGGGCGACAGAAAGGAGGTTTTGGACCTCCTCCGGAATTTTATAGAATCAACGTGGAAAACAGATATAGAAAATCTGAAGTCATCCAGGTGGAATAGGTTATTGTCAGCGATAATTGAACCACCTTCCCAAAAACTACTATATTTGTATTGCCTGTGTGAACGTTACCGCACATCTATCTAAACCTCTGTCTCACAAAGTTCAACAAAAAGTCTACTCTTCCCGAACAGCAGAAGAAGGCCTTTTCTAGTTGAAGCGTTGTGATATATATAGTTACATACAAGGTGGACTAAGCTTGTGCCGAACCACCTTCCAAATTCCCTCCAGAATTGTAGCGACCTGTGATACGATAAACGCATCTAACACCCTGTTGTCATTACATTCCAACAATCTCTTCCACGTTTTTTTTTTTCTTTTTAAGCGAAATTATGTAAGATTTTATACCAGCACATTACACCTGAAAGTGGTTAAGATGGAACTACCCTACCAACATTAAGTATACATGATGTAAACCCTATGTGACATCATACGCATTTGACATACAGTTTAACAGTAGGCCAGTTTCGGGCACCTCACATTAGCTGTGTTCAGCCGTATCAGTGTCATCAGTGTCAGTTTTAACTCCATCGTCAGCACAACTAATAAATGGCGCATCTATGTGGTCAATTGTACCCTCGATCTATTTTTCATTCGCATCCTTATTTTCGTTGTCGAAAAGCTTCTTAGAATCACCAACAGTTCCCAATTCGTTATTATGGATGCCTCACAACCACCGGTTTCTTGATTGTACTGGGAAGTAACCGAATTATTTTTTCGTGATCATATCCTTAACCCTAGGAAATAGTACACCCGACAGTAGGGTCCCAATTACCTCTCAAGTATGGTATTGTAGTAGATACCCCACAGAGTAGATCATATTCTAGCAATTTGTCAAAGAAAATGAATTTATCAGGGGTACCAATTCTCGAGCTTTCTTGTTTTCTCGTGCAGGAATTGTTTTTTTTTTTTTTTGAAATGGACCAATTACGGAGAGTATGCATTTACTAATTGAGGGGCGTGTTCTTCATTTTTTACGAATAAATCACGATGAAATTACTAATTTTATGGCGTATTATACACCGCGAATCAAAATATTAGTAAATGAATTTTCACCTGTATCACACGTCGTCCATTGTTAACGCGCGCCCAACACTTGCTCCGCCAGGACCGAGCTTTAAAAGACCACGCTATTTAGAATAATCTAATTCACAGGAGCACTCCCCATTTACGGACTTCAGATAGTTTCATAACAAGTAAATGATCCCCTCTCGAAAAGTCTTGTAATTTAAAGCTGGTTTTCAGACTGACGTTGGTCCTGTATACATTTCGTGCAAACAAAAAACAGGCGATGACAAATTCTGCACTCAAAACTTATCCTCCAAAGCCTAGCCTGTGGGGTTCGGAAATCTTGCTACAGTCAACCTCCGGAAATTCGGACCCTCTCTGACCCGGAACCTCACCTATGTGTGTACTGCATATAAATCACAATGTATTTCGCACTGGTTTTTGTCTTAACTATGTGAATTTCCCTCACCCTCACCCCTCCGAGGAAAGACACAAAAATCCTCAAAATTTTTGAAAGTGAGGGATTCGCTTTTTTTGGGATTTTTGCTGGAAAAATACACTTAGGTTTGAGGGAATAACATCGTAGGAACGTATTAATGAAATGAAGAAATAGATACAGGGCATTTTTGTGTGTTGGAGAGCACAATTTGGTGATCAGAACCTTGTCCGAGGCTTGGACGTGCCACGCGCTTCGTGAAGTCAGCATCTGAGAAGTGGCCCTCGAGACATTTAGACGCGTTCAGCATGCAACGAATAGCCAATCAATTGACAAACCCCACAGCTGTTCACTTCGTATTTTTAAATTTAAAAAACTGCGATTTTTTTTTTGTTTCAAAGGTTTTATTGTAAATATATATCATAATGGCTAGGGGCTGCCAAGTTAGTTAGGACAACGCCCAAAGAAAAGAATTCAGGAAATACCATCCTGGACACAATATCAATCAAAAGGAAATCATAAAATGGCGCTGAACTTAGTCAAGCAAAAAATTCGAGAGGTCAAAATCTATGATTTGTGGTTATCCAAATGGGCTTTCTTGGAGAGATGCCCGATGAAAGGGTCTGTATAGAGAAATGCCAAATCAAAGTGGCATATCTTGGACCAGTGTTTGGTGGAGTGACTGTTCCATTTCCTGGTCCGCAGGTAGAAAAACCACACATCGCCATAACTATTTGTATCAACGCGGAAATAAGACCCTTCTTCATTTCATTGGTAAGTCACAAACTCCTCGGGATTTTACGCACAGGGATATATGTACTAAATATTGGGAATGTGAATCAAACAAGTATTCTTGGATAAGAGAGTCATTAATGGGTGACTAATTCGACTTTTATACGCCCATATTGAGACGGAAAGAGAAGTAGTTTTGTTTTTGGGTAATTTCTCCGGGCATAAAGTTGCCGTCAAGGAAAGCCTCCACTAGACCACATTAAAATGTATTTCTGCTCTACGAGTGTTTTTTCGGCGACTTGACCAATGAACTATATTAATGATAAGGTCCATTACCTCAAGCCCCTTTTGAAGGCACATCTTCTGATATAAAAAGCTGTTAACGAAACTGAAACCAATGGGTTGGTGCCGTTGGAATAGATGCCAGAAATTAGGGACGCCGTGATGTGGTTCCAATACTCCTTGATGAACGGAGTCAAAATTGAAACAATTCAGAAATGTTTCGAAAAATGAACCTTGTTGTATGGAAATTATTCAGCGGAGCTCTTTTCCCCACATGAGCCCCCACTGGAATTAACGAAACTTCAGCATGAGGTTGTCGATGCTGCAGGCATCAAAGATGCCATGAAAATCCAAAATTTCATTTGCCCTAAGGATGAGAATACTGCTCCGATATCTGTCAATCCGTCGATCCCCGAATTAATCGAGCTCTACTTGCCTGTCTACGACGAAGATGAAGCAAGTGAAGACACCGATGTTAGTGACGAGACCCGAGTTGTGAACTGGGATCAGTGTATCAATGTTGCTAATGCATTGGCACAAATGCTGAACTATTTTGATGAAGATGTTCTGGAGCTCAAGGCACAATGTCGTAAGGCGATCGGATGGGCCTCTCGTGAAATCAAAGAAAACCAAGTTCAAATGACTCTTGATGAAATTGCAAAGAGAAGAAAATCCACTCCTGTCAAAAATCCCGTTCAACCAATATTTGACGTGCTTGGTCGTGTCCGCAGCACAAAGGACATTACTCTCCAAATTCACAATGCTAGTCAACGCTCCATTCAGCTGGCAGAGGTTTCGGGCATCATTGATTTGACGCACGAAGACTCGGTCGAGGATGACACAGACCCGAATTCATCAAGAATGCTGCTCGATTATTTACGGCAAGACCTGAATGATGACCAAAACACTACTATAGATTCAGAACTTCCCGAAGAAAGTGAATCTGGACCTGATACAGACACCTTGGATCCACATATGCTCGGAAATGAATCAGACTCTCTGGATTTAGACTATTGATATAAGCATACCGAATACTAAATCGCAGTTTACATGTAAAGCATACTTTTTGAATATGCCGACTTAAAAGACCAAGATTATAGATATTGATTGTTTGGGGTAAATAGGAGAAAAAATCGATGGCAAGATTCATAAACATCAACAGATCTATTAAGACTCATAATGATCTAGACCCTGTATATGGTCCAAAAGCCAGATCACGTGACCAAAATTGCTTGTCACGTGACCAAAAATACCTCACCCCTCCGGAAAAGTCGCGAAACGCGGCTGCAGAGATGTGTCCGAATTTCCGGAGGATTACTGTACGTCCACCGATGGTGCCGAGTTCAGATGCAAGGTAGGCGGCATTACGCCCAAGTATTTGTTTCAAATGCAGGATGCCGTCCAAACTTGTCATGAGCCGTCTTCCCCTCCACCACCCGTCTTTTTTCCAGTCTCTCGCGCCCGATGCACCGGCGCTCATAACACAGTAGGTTTCGCCATTGCCACTTCCTATCTATTTTCTGTCCCCCTTTCTTCATCTCTTTTATTCATTTTTTTGTCTCCTTTTCCTTTATCTTCTACAAACTTAATAAAATCCCCCATTAAACTCTGTACCTAAGTGTTCCAAGGTTGTTAACCTGTAAATTTGCGAGTTTCCGGAGCATGGAGTAGTCCCAAGAAGCCTATTTTTTTAATTGCGCACTTTAAATAAACACCTCAGCAACCTTCCCTGCAACCAACCCCGTAATCAAGAGAATTTGGGAGGGGGAGTGGGGGCAGTGCATGTCAGACATTTGTCCCAATGAACAATTTGTAACAGCTATCCATAAAAAACCCCCATCCACACCAAGTTAATTCGCTGAAATAAATGAATATTTCTTACATAAAATATACATTATCTGACCCCTCCATGGGCTACCTCGGCAAGGTTACGCCGGTGGTTGAAGAGAGTACCAGCTCGATCTCTATTTCGCCGCGCGTCGCATACGCAATCTGTTGAACACAGGAGTCTGTATGAACTGTGTAAATTGCATCATGAGTATTTCATAGTCTGACAAAATATCACGTGATGTGATGAGTATAAAATTCTTCTTTGAAGAATTTTCATCTGTGATTATTTTGTCTCTTCAGAGAAAGTATTTTGGTTTTTATCGAATATAAAGAGTTTTCCATACATTAGTTTGTCTACATTGTTAGTACCATGGATGAAGATTCGGTACACAAATTATCAGCAACGTTATTTCACTCAACTATTGAGAGGAAATACCAACAGGTTACGGGCCCTGCCGCTGCCACTGAGCTGACTGACACTATCTTTGGGTCACAGCTTACTGACAACGGACTTGCTGATGTATGGCGTCTTTTCTTTGAGAAGCGGTTACGGGATTTTAATCTGTACCTTCTCGTTTATTTTAAGAAAGGAAAGGCTGCATTTAAGGAACTCTTTGAGATTACCGATGACGAGGACAAGAAGGCATTTGCAAAAGTGGTGAATTACTTTGACGAGTATATTAGCATTGTCTTCATGAAGAATGTCCACTCTGGTGTACTTACGACGGCGCAGATTTATGACTTTGCTACAATTGTGGATATCAATGGATTCTTTGAGGCTAACAAACCTGAGGAGTTGGGTTTTAATAAGACTCATAGAGATTGCTTGCCACTTGGCTAATGAACTTAAGAACGCATCTATTTCATTTGAAAAAAGATTCGATGTTACATTCTTACACGAAAACGGATCTGATTCAAGTTCTTATGGTGATTTTCAAGCATAAATATCAGCTCAAAAGAATACAATGGATCACTTGGAGAAATCAATCTGACTATCGAGGCAATGCAGTTACTTTTGAGGATAGAATCAATGTTTTGAAATCTATTCAGGCGATTCTTGATGCTACCTTAGGGATAACCCTTTGAAACTATTCATTTTGTTGAAAAGAAAGAAGGTAAAGAAGAATCAGGAAAACAAATCTACAAGCAACTCGAGTCAAAGGAATTTGTGTGCTATAGGTGTAAATGAACCGGGACATAAGTTCCTCAGTGTCAAAGTCTGTACAACAAGAAAATGGTATTCTACTCATTGTAGAATTCATTTGGGACCTGGGATGCTCATGTGGTAAATGATAAATCATATTATCTGTCATTCAGGAACAGATTACCATCTTTGATACAGTTGATGGTGGTAAAACCTGTTCTGGCTCTTGGTAATGGTGATGTGGATTTTGTCCGATTTTTTGACGATCATCAAACCATTTTTCAATACATTCCCCAAAGTGAAAGCTGCATATTTTCTAGAAGCGAAAGGTTTTAAGGATAGACTTCCTACTATTTGTGGAACCAGTGAAGTGAAGTTACCAAGTGGAGGTTATTGGTCAAGCTGGTATTTATAAAACCATCGATTGTGTTTTAATGTCATTTTACCAACTCAAACCATCTTTATGTTGGGACACCTGTTCCTAACAGACCTCAGTTAACTTATCCGCTCCCTACGAACGTCAATCACGTACCATTTTTTCTGGTCCAACGAAGGAATTCTAAAAACAAAGGCTAAAAGTTCAATCTTGATCCTATGGAAGTTCACAGAGATTATGGACATCCAAATGAATATCAACAAGCAGATCATTGCATTGGATGGTTTAGATCCCGTGCTTGCAGTGAAAACTATTGATTGATTTCTTCGTGTGTATTTGGTCGTATGACAATGCACCGACCTAAGGCGATCATATGAGACAGTTGTCACTTATCCTGGCGAGATTTTTTTCCATCTTGACATATGTGGACCCTTGCAGATACTACATGATGGATCAATATATTTTCTTTCGATGGTTGATGATTTTTTTCGTTACTAGTCCCCATGATTGTGGGAATAGGGCTGGTGGACTTATTAGAGAATTTATCAATCAGAGCTTTTGCTAAATTTCGTGGAAAGAACTTTTACGATTTGCTATTAGATGTGACAATGCTGGTGAGTTTGTTAACAAGACTATGACTTCCTATATGGCAAAAGCGTGGTATTGTGTTTGAAGAAAACAACTCAGGCAGTTCTCATCAAAACGGTACTGTTGAAACGGCAATCAGATTTACAGAAAAAGGTGAGATCACTTTTGTCCGATGCAAATATGCCCTACTGTGTTTTGGCCAGATGCTTTTGCATGCGGCTGTGAATTTCTTAATTGGAATCACCTACTCTTGAAGGTGATAGACCGATAAATAAGTGGAATGGTTTCTTCTCGATATCTGCCACATCCCGCATTTTGGAAGATGCTTAGCTGTTAACATTCCACATCATCATCCTCAGTCTAAATTCCTTTCGCGCGCAATTGAAGCTGTGTATCTTGGACCTGCTCCCTTACGAAGTGCTGGTCGTTTCTATTCACATGTTGTTAATCAGGTTTTTGATTCTGATCAAGTTATGTATCACCTTTTGGCATTCTACTTTGACAAATTTTGGCCTCAGTTAAACAAAGGTGGTTCTTCGAACCAACACCAGGGTATTCAAGGAATTGGTGGCATACCTGTTTTGGCCCAATCCAGACCCCAAGTGTCCAAGAGTGAATATGAAGATTTGTTTAAAGTCAGATATTGCCTGATCAGCTTACACCACATCATATGGGTACTTCCTCTCCGGGTTATGGACTCCGACATCAACCATGACGGGCAGTCTCCGATATCAACTGATGAGACAGCAATGGAAATGAACAGCCCTCTTGTTGAAGCGCTTTGGCCAGCCCTGCCCATCTAATTCCATAAACCTTTCGATCGGCCCCTGCTCCGATTCCTGTTACTGGTTGGATTATATCGAATGGTTGGCTGTCTGCTGGAGACATGTCTGAAGGCCCTGACATGTCTGATGTGCAACCTAATGGATCTATGTACGACGGATATACAGTCGATGGATCCCCTGCACGAATACTTCTGAAGATGTTGTTGAGATGACACGCCTAACCTCAACGCATGCTATAGAAGGTACTAGTCAATCTGAATTTATTACTTCTTCGGCTGAGGTAACTGGTAATATGAATGGTGACGATGTTTTTTCCTTTACCAGATTCACCTACTCCTATTGTTTCTACGGAATTGATGGCAACGAATCAGGACACTTCCCCTACTCAGTCGGATACCAATGAGTATTGGCAAGATGCGTCTGATGATGCCAGTCAGGTCAACTTACAGCGACACAGAAAAAAACAATTCCAGATCGAACTGCACTTGTACCAGTGCTGAGACGCAAGGCTCTGACAAAGCCCTCTTCAGAGGAAAGGCAATTAGTTCGGAGGCCAAAACAAGCTTGAGTTATCTCAAGATAGTGCGTTGTTTTCAGTCACCATGGCTTGGACGTCTTCGACCAATCGGTGGAAAGCGTATGCATGTTCCCGATGCAGGTTCCACGGATACTCCTGAGGATCAACAACAGAAGCATAAACAACTTCGGTTCAGTTTCTCAATAGACTTGCCTCATCCAGGGGGTATATACCTTACTCGCAAGATCACAATGGTGACATTAAGTCTGAGAAAGTTATTGAGAATACCTATGTTGATGTCTTACAAGAGTTCACTTTCGGAATCTGATATTGATTGGACGCCTACTCTCTACAGTTTAGCTGTTTCAGAACGAAGAAAGGTACCCAAATCATACTGAAGCAGGAAAGCTACCTGCTAAGTTAAAATGGTTGAAGCGTGCGACAAAAGAGATGACTGCACATGCGAAGAATGGAACATTCAAGTTAGTTGAATTACCAGAAGGAAGAACTGCAATTGGTTGTCGATAGGTATTTGCGATTAAAGATAATGGACTACAAAAGCGAAAGGTAATTATCAAAAAAGGAAGGAATTGATTATGATGTAACGTTTTCGCCAGTGATTAGATATACGAGTTTAAGAATTGGCGATAGCGGCGAATAAGGTTTTGCTCGTACGTCAGATGGACGTATCTGTAGCATTTTTTTGAATGGCACTTTAGAAGAGGAATTTACATGAGACAACCCCAGGTTACGTTGTTCATGGACAAGAGAATTATGTTCTCAAATTGAAGAAGTCTTTGTACGGACTTAAACAGGCACCTCAAGTTTGGCATAATACTGTGCAGAAAGCTATTATGGGGATTCGGATTTTAGTAAAAGCCATGCAGAACCATTGTATACTATAAATCGACCAAAAGGGATTGGATTGATGATTGCACTTTATGTGGATGACATGCTAATCTTGGGACCAAACGAAAAGGAAATTGCCAAAAGTTCAGACTTTGTTATCTAACAGGTTTGAAATGAAGGACTTAGGTGAACCAAGGAAGTTTTTTGGGAATGAACATCAGGATTACTAAGGACGCTATTTGAGATTAGTCTTGAGGACTATATCAAGAAGATGATTGATGAATTCGATGATGAATTAATTAATCGAGCAGCAGCAGTACCGGCAGTACACAGGACAAACTTTACTTGCGAGAGATGATAACGACGTTTTATGTGATGAAACGGAAGTATCAGTTTGATTGGAAAAGTTCATCTATGCAGCGAAATACAGGTAGACCAGATATTGCATATGCAACGCTGAACCTTTCGAAATATTTAATTGGGCCTACAGAGAAACACTATAAGGCTGCTTAAAGTATTAAGATATTTGAAAGGGTCAATATATCATAGTCTCAGGTATAGTGCAGATGACAAAGACGTGATTGGATATTCTGATTCAGACTATGCACTGGAAAAGGATAGAAACCCAGATCGGAATCTTCATTTATGCGAAATCACCCGTGATGTGGAGGTCAAAGATTACTATTGCAACTTCAACACTCATGGCTGAATTAGCAGCACTATTTGAAGCAAGAGAAGCTATTTGGATCAAGAAATTGTTCAAGGAACTTGACATCAAAACTAAAGACGATGTTACTCCAACTTTGGTGTGACAACAAAGGAACTATTTCTAGTGTTGTTGATATAAGGTTCCATGAAGGAATTAAGCATGATGAGGTGAGAGCAAAGTTTTGTGCAAGAAGATTGATCAAAGAAGTTGAAAGTCGACTACATATCAACTACTGAGAATGTCTCAGATATGTGTACTAAGGCTTTGGGTGCTGTGCCGTTGACAAGACTTATTAAGTTAAGTGGTATGAAACTTCATGATGGGGATGAATGTTGAACACAGGAGTCTGTATGAACTGTGTAAATTGCATCATGAGTATTTCATAGTCTGACAAAATATCACGTGATGTGATGAGTATAAAATTCTTCTTTGAAGAATTTTCATCTGTGATTATTTTGTCTCTTCAGAGAAAGTATTTTGGTTTTTATCGAATATAAAGAGTTTTCCATACATTAGTTTGTCTACATTGTTAGTACCATGGATGAAGATTCGGTACACAAATTATCAGCAACGTTATTTCACTCAACTATTGAGAGGAAATACCAACACAATCCGGCAATGTGCCCCCTAGAAAGAAGAAAAAAGAGAAGAAAGGTTACAGGAAGTTATCGGTACAAGCATTTCACGAAAACATTTTTTTGTGCTATAAATAATAGAAGTTGAATCATGCACGTTTCTTTTTAATAATATGGGGAAAATACATTATTGTAACTGTTTCTAGTGGATTCCTTATCGTTCATTTATCCCAATGTGCAGTGTTCTCCTATACACGTCCGTATACCATCCAAGTTGATTGGAATTTTGATATTGATTTTCATTTGCGGAGAAGGCGTGCATCCCTAGGAAGGCCTAGACCTCGAAAGTGTTAGTTTCTTTTGGCGTGTATTGTATTCATGTTTTTTAAGCATACTGCCCCACATGTTTTAATTTGGCGGCGACCTGGCTACTACTAAATCCACGATAAAGCGAATTTTTGTAATGTAAGAGGAGAAAAAATGGCTGAAGGTACACAGTAAAGATGATAAATAGATATTTTATTAAATATTCCCTGGTGTCCCATTCTTTTTAGTCCCCTCATAACACCAGGCTCTATGAAGATACGGAGAAACTCTTGCATACTCGGAATGAACGCAATACTCCACGCACGCTGCACGATCCGATAGCTTTGTATAGAGTAAGAATACCCGCTTACGAAAAAAAGAATGTATGTAGCAGGACGTCATTATTCTTTCATCTCAGAATCGTGATTTAATTGCTTCATGCCGCACATTCTCCTTTATTTCCTGATTTCAACTGTTATATTTACCCCTTTTCCTGACCAGCCCGGTTAGAAACCAAACCCGGGCAACATCTGAAAGCCACCATTGACTGGGTCCTCTCTAAATTGAACGGACCTTGTATTATTTGAGAGAGTTGTTCGATCTTGATACCCCCCATTCTTTTTCTTCTGATTGTTTGTTAGTGCTACTAGACGAACCAAACAGAAGGAAACCGTTTCAATTACCACAAAAGCCAATTTCATCAAGAGTCTAACTGCCCATATGGAATTTCTGACACACCAAGGCAGGTTTCTGTCCCAGAGTGGGATAAGTGAGTTTGATCCAAACCCAGATTCTCTTCTTCCGGAAGCGCAACTTACCCCAACGAATGCACCTGCAATATTTCCCGGACACCATGTCCACTTAAATCCCTCCATTGGTGTGCTGCCTCAACCACCTCAATATCTTTCTGCACAACAAATTCAGCAATTTCCACAAGGCCATGGTAATAGTCAACCATCATACTTGCAAAACGACACAATTTCCATTACGGGGGGCAGCCATCGGGTCACTGAGAATTGGTATTCCACTTCCCAACCCAGAGTTCTGATGCCTTTTTCAGATACTTTTGGGTATATTCTGAACACATCAACAACGGACCAGTTGCAACCAGATGGCATGAACATGCACCTTAAACCATCGATAAATAACACAATTTTGTTGGATAACCCTTATTCCGATGTCCCGATACAAACTCAAGCATTGCCAACATTAGCTGGATTCACCCCACAAACGGATGTTTTTAATGGACACTCTGGTTTAGTGTCTCACACAAACCCACCGGGTTTATTGGTAAATGACGTGCTACAAGACCCGACAGTTGTCCATCCTCCTTCGATTTCACCATTAGCGAATTCCAGTTTCTATCCTTACAATACTGATATACATCACCAGCACCCAGAAATTGGTCCAGGTGCACCGCCCCCTCTGAATACCAGTTCTGTCAATTACACTAGTGATAAAAAGACCACTGCAGATGCACAAACAATTTTCAACAAGCTAGTACCTTTACTTGAGACCGTCCATTCAGGCAACTTTGCTGGTTTTCTAATAGAGGTGTTGAAAGAATGTCATCACCACATCCTGTTACATGAAATGTATTGTGTAATTTACAGCTCTTCTACTACCATTCATGAACATGACCCTGGTCGGAGTTCCCACTATTCGGAAACACGTGTCCAAGCAAACAAACTACTTCATCTTGTGCTTGGGAGTTTTCGAAACCCAGACACTTTCCAGAACGGATTGCTTCGCAATCTGTTGCTTTACAACATCAATTTACACGAGGTTCAGAGGAACTTTTTGGCAATGAAAATCATCTTTGGCTGCATTACGCAAGTTGCAGACCAGTCCCTAACGCTTGCGCGGCTGTCGATATATAAAGTGTACTACATTCTTTGTCAAAAGCTCATCCAGAGATATCCCGAAATATCAGAACATTTGGGTCATCGCGACAACCTCATCGTGGGAAAGTCTAAATTGGGTGTTTTAAATAAACTGATACATCCTGACTTAGTTTGGAAAAGACTAGGCAAAAGAGGTGAGTCCAAAGTCCATTACGTTGGTCTAACATGGAATCGATCCATAGTTGATGATGAGATCATTGCCATGATCGAACTTGAAATTCCCCAATTACGTGAACATTTTCAAAGCATATCACAACCGATAATGGATTCACCCAGAACCTATAGAGCCAAGAAGCACCCAGAAATAACAGTGGAGAGGCGTACACCAATTAAAATGAGCCCGTCGCTATCTTCGAGAAAACCCTTATACTCTTTCGTTGAATTAAGGTTCAAGTATCCTGATTTGGACTGCTCACCCAGGGCATGGAACATCACACCTAATATGCTGCCAAGACAATCGGTTTGGGCGGCAGAGCTTATGAAGAAATCAGGTAAAGTTTTGGCAGCACACGGCGTAAGCTTTAATCTTCTTATGGCAAATATCAACGACGGTATTTATTCGGTCGATAGAACCCCTAGCTTCCTGGATACCGTTGTTCAATCTTTCCGAACTTTATTGGGGGGTGCGTGTTCTAAAGATGTGTTTTTGCATTTATATCTTGTGGCCATTCTCTTGATTTTCCCGGTTACTATTTCGTCTGATCGCGAGGTGTCCAGTGTTTCCAAAGCCAAGCTTCGAGCTTCCATGAAGGAGTGTGTGAACACGCTTGAAAATGAGTTTGCAACTTTTTTATCTATGGATCAAATCAGCCTAACCACTTTCACTCGGATCCTAAGGAAAATGATCCATATCAATGAAATGACCCTGTGCAATCTTAAACTTTGTGACAGGGCCAGTGTTTTTCAGGAAATGGTACATGATGTCAAGTTCCTAACCAGAGATGTGGATGAGTCTAGAGGTATTCTGGCTTTCGAAGACATGTATATCACAGCAACCATACACGCGCTCAATGCGTATAATTATGATGAGTGTATCCGCTCCACAAGTAGCGAGCTTGCTGATTTCTCTAACCTAATCAATATTGGAAAAGCGTTCCAGGATGTTCTGTTGTTAACTGCACGTGACATGATGCTGATGCAGGTAAATCTAACGGATGAAGAAATAGAAAACGATGCTCCTTATCAAGTATTTAACCTTCTGGCAAAGCTTTTCCACGAGGTTACTTTATCATACCCTGGAGTCATGCGGTTGCCTATTCCAATCATTACGTTTATCATTCTCCATGCTACAAATCAGATGCAACATGTGAGCTTTGGGGGATTTGCTGAACGTGGTCCCGATTTGTCAAAAGAAACTTTTAAATCCTGGTGGGTTTTCTCGTCTATGTTCCAGGAGTACATGTGCGTGATTTCGGAAGTTGTTGCTTTGAGCCAGATCTTAGATTGATAGACAGCTGTGGGTTGGAAATTCAGCTTTGGAATGGAGGTGAAAATAGTTTCTGCTTAGATTCATGGGAAAGATCTAGTTGAAATTTGAGTGTTATGTTACGTTAGTGTATAATCATGGCTTCACCGATAAACATGGTACAATTGTATCATTCTGTTGAGAATAAAGTTCATTACCACAGCTAGGCCATCTCGGAACTTAGTCTGATCTGCAATGTACCAGTGTGGAATGTTGAGAACGTAGCAGATTATACTTGTGAGAGGGTATTTATTTCGATTCTGTACAACCCATGAAAGAAGGATTGCATTTTAGCTGGGTTTTTGTCTGTTTAAGATGGTACCATTATGATGGTACACCTATTCTAACCTTTTAAATGCCGAGCTACTCTTCAATTCTAACATACTAAAGTATTATATATCCAATTAGTACCCCTTGGTTTTAAGTTGTATGGTTGAGAATATTATAATGCCATTTTTTAACTCTTTTCTTGAGTAATAGCTCTCCTAGTATTTAAAATACATCAAATTATCTTTTGATAATCTTACAATTGTAATGCTAACCTAGCCAGACTTTGCTGCCATTAGGCCTCGTGAAGATATTGACTATTCCCCATAATCACTAGAGTTAGGTAAATACTTCGGAAGAATCAAAGGCTATACGCTCCTTGACCCTGTTATTGATGATCTTGTGTCTGTAAGTCTAGCTTCCAACGTCAAATTTATGGACATCTCATATCGTATCCGTAGTTTGTCTTTAATGCTGCGCACCTCCTGCCTCCGACAACTAATAACCAGTGTTATGTCGAAGTGCGAGAATCAAGACCATGATATCCAATTTGGTTGCCTTTGCACATGGTTTATACAAAGATTCGGTGCCAAAAATATAACACGTGTGAATTGCTCATCTAAGGCGGATCCGATACGGAAATCTTTTTACGAAACCCGAAGGCGTCCGCATCCGTCCCATGGTTTGTATGATTGGGTGCAGGCGATTTGGTTAGCATGCACGATGTTCTCTGAAATGAGGCTTCTTCCCCTTGTACCCCGCCCGTCTTCTTTTTCTTCCGCTCTTTCCCACGCCCCAATGGACCCGGACGCACATCATTGCCATTTCCATACACCATGATTTCAGATAATCACACATTTTTTTTTGCTTTTTTCCAGTTTATTTCTTTGGAAAGCATATTCAAAAGTCGAAAGAAGTCAGTAAACGAGTGTGGATATGGTTTTACACCAAAAAAAATCACGATTTTACAGATTCTTGAGTGATCTTGACTAGCCTCCGCTTTTCATTGCGCAATATAGAAAATATCTCATTTACATCCGGGGATATATATCACGCGGCATCATGGCGGCATCATGCCAATAACAGCTTTTTTTTTTTTTTTTTTTTTTTCTTGGCGAAGGCTGGATATCGCCCACAATCCAAGAAACCTTCCCTGCAACCAGCTCGGCACTCACGAGGCTTTTTGGTGAATCATGATCCCATTATTCTCTGACATTTTTTAACCATTTACCCGAAAACTAGTCCCCGTAATTCTTGCTTTCTGATACTGCTTCTTTACAAAAGAACTGCTGGAAAAGTACGTTTACGCTCCGTACCTAAAAATTCCAGCACTTGATGGACGTGTGAATATTCTGACTTCGGGAAGCCTGTGCTGGAGGCCCGAGGGGCCCGGCCAAACAGTCACTTCACCAGACATGGCATAAATTCGCAGGCAGGAAATGTGGAAAAGAAGATGGCAAAGATACAGGCCACAGCAGATGCTCACCACCGAACATTCTCACTGCAGCCCTTCCACAATCGAACTTGTTGTATTGACATACACTTAAAGTTCATGTGATTTGTTCACTGTAGATGTTGAAAACACAGGATTCTATCTGTTTGTATATTTGTTATTTCATCATTTGTTTATTCCAAGGGTAGCATCCTGCACGTGTACATGCCATCTTCGGTGGTTAAATTTTCCATTTCATGAGATTGGATGCATGCATGCCTTGGGAGGCCTGGGCCGCGAAAATATGGTATCTTGTCCCTTGTATTGACATTTGGACAATCAAGCCTTGACAGATACTTCTCCAATCACTCGACTTCCTTGCCACCATCGTATCGTACATGATTTCAATGCGAAAAAGAAAATAAGTTCCAAGAAATTCTCATATATCAATAATAACGTCCGGAGTACAATCGCACTGGTGTTTCATTTTCTTCCCTTTCACCCTCATTTGTCATCACGGCTCCACAAGACAAGGGGCGGGGCGGTGCATAGTCGGCAAAGATGTGAATGTACTGTACTGCAAATTCCTTCGAATAAACCGCGCAATCTAACCTATAGAGCATTTTGTCATGAAAAAAGTTAGAAAAAAGAAGGACGATTATGTGGCAAGTCACTATTCCTTTGTCTCGACATCCAAGACTCCCGGGTTTAGAAACAGTTTATATGTACCCGGTTGCGTCTGATCTTTTATCTTCATTGGGTTTGTGACGTTGTTACATTGTTACATTGTTACGCTGTTACGCTGTTACGTTGTTACTCTGTTACGCTGTTACGCTGTTACTCTGTTACGCTGTTACGTTGTTACGTTGTTACGTTGTTACGTTACGTTGAACCCGAAACCGGCAGGCAAAATTAGTAAACTAAGGTTCACGGTTCACGGCTCACAGTCGATTGTGTTGGGTCTAATCAAACGCATGTCACATTTTTGGTTTCCTGAATCAAACTACATTCCACACCCATCTGTTTTGCTCTGACTCTGAATATTTTCGAGTGCTACTGGAAAAAAAAGAAAAAACACTCCTCCTCCAAATTGGCGAATTAATCTAGAGACCTCTTACTGATCGCATAAGATGTACTTTAACCGTCTACAGTATGAGGGAGCACCACATGTGTTCCCACAAAAGTCTGACCATCTCTCTGCAGACGATACTTATAGTCCAAACTGGGTCCCTGACATATTCCCCGAAAACCACTTGAATCCCCCAAAACCTTTGGCTTATACCCCACACCATTCTCATGATCCTTTACAATCCCCTCGGCAATCTTCAACAGCCCAACCGGCTTCAACAGCCCAACCGGCTTCAACAGCCCAACCGATTGTTCAACCACCGTCCGTCAAAAATCACACATGCTCGCATATATCCCCCACTACTCAGATTCATGGGCCATTACATCCGAGCGGACATCCAAAAACATGTACATTTTCATCGGGAACCTCTACCCTTACTCTGCATACCTTAACAATGGACCATATGAACCCTTCCTATATGGATACACTTTCTACGCCATTAACGTCAAGGCTAGGTCCACTGGATGCATATTATTCGCAGAATATGATTCAACATCAACGGGATGCACCATTAGTTGATCCTGGACAAAATCTACAATATCAATCATTTGCTGTGCCCTCCGAGTTCGTACGCCCAGCTAATCCACCTGATTCATTAGGGGGTGCCGGAGTACAAGTCTCTACAGTTTTACTTCCGCCATTCGGTTCACTTTTGACAAATCCAATTCCATGCAATCCCAAACCAGATGTCTCTGATTCCGAACTAGCCCCTTTACAAGGTACACCGCTATTGGTGACACACCATTCCACCAATGTCACTACCGGCACCGAGAGCCAAGAAGATGCGCAAACAATTTACAAACGGCTCCTCCCATCTCTTGAAACTATACATTCAGGAAACTTCACTGGCTTTCTAATACAGGTGTTGGAGCCATGTCATGGTCATTTGTCATTGGATGACATTTATTGCGTACTTTACCATCCTGATACTGTGAAAGATAGACACACTTCCAGCCACCCAGTTCCCAAACTGGGTCTTCGTTCATTTGACGAAAGGATCGAAGCCAAAGAATTACTAAACCTCGTTCTTGAAAGTATCAGAAACCCCAAAACTTTCCGCAACGGCTTGCTTCGAAATCTGTTGCTTTATAACGTCAATGTACATGAGATTCAGCGAAACCTTTTGGCAATGTATATTCTCTCTGGCTCAATTAAGTACGTTGAAGACCAGTCACAGACGATTCCTCGTGTGTCCATTTATAAACTGTACTATACTCTTTGCCAAAGGCTCCTCAACAAATACCCTCAGATCCCATGCTCTTCTGATATACGAGAAAATCTCATTTTGGGCCAGTCTAAAATAGGAATCCTAACCAAAATGCTACACCCCGACTTGGTTTACAAAAGATTGGGCAAACGGGGCATGTCCATAACTCACTAT
Source organism: Metschnikowia sp. JCM 33374 (assembly GCA_005406065.1). Taxonomy (NCBI): domain Eukaryota; kingdom Fungi; phylum Ascomycota; class Pichiomycetes; order Serinales; family Metschnikowiaceae; genus Metschnikowia; species Metschnikowia sp. JCM 33374. Next base: position 76,851 of record BIMT01000156.1, read on the forward strand.
ATTGGCGTATCATGGAATGAATCCATGATTGATGAGGAGATCACCGGTTTGCTTCATCTTGGTATCCTCGATATACGTGAACATTTTGAGAAGCTTGTACAGCCCTTGGACCAAACCCCCGCAACAAAGCCCAAGGGTGAAGATCCAGAAGAAAATAAACAGGATGGTCTTGAAAATCAAATGAGCCTTTCATTGATGCCATCTTCGAGAAAACCATTATACTCATTTGTTGATTTATCATATAGATACCCTGATTCGGACTGCTCGCCCCGAATATGGACAGAGACGCCTGGTTCGGTACCAAAACAGTCGGTTTGGGCTAGGGAGGTCATGGACAAATCTGTGCAAGTTTTGAAACGCCACGGTGTCAATTTACACCCACTTATTGCCAAAGTGAATGCTGGTGATTACTATGACGATGACCATTCTGGCCTTCTGGGCACAGTTATCCGATCAACCAATGTCTTATTGTCCGAATCATCTTCAAAAGACACATTCTTGCATTTATATCTTGTGGTCATGCTCTTGATATTCCCGGCTATCATTGCATCTGACAAGGAGATTTCCACTGTTTCCAAAACCCAGCTTCGTGCGTCCGTGACAAATTGTGTACTCAAGCTTGAAAATGAAATTGCGACTACTTTTTGCGGCGATAAACGCAGTCTCGCCACCTTCACACGTCTTTTAAGGAAAATGATCCACATCAACGAAATGACACTGTCCACTGTTCCCAATGGCCACCCCGAGAGTATTTGCAAGGAAATGGTTGGTGATATCAAGCTGCTAACCGTCACTGTAGATGAGTCTAGGGGTATTCTGGCATTTCAGGACATGTTTATTAGAGGAACCATCAGCGCACTCAATGCGTATAAATATGATGTTTCCGCGATCAGTCCCGCAACCAGTCAACTGGCTCATGTCACCAACATACATAATATTGGAAAAGCATTCCAGAAAGTTGTGTTGGTAGGTACTCAAGCAATGCTGCTGAACACATCAGGTATTGCGGATGCAGAACTATATAGTGATGTTCCATATAAAGTATTCTACCTTCTGGTCAAACTTTTCCATGAGGTGACTTTATCATTCCCTGAAATTCTACAATTACCTATGCCAATCATTACCTTTATCATACTCTATTATACAAATGAGATGCAGCAGGTGAGCTTTGCTGAATTTTCCAGACGTGGCCCCGACTTGTCTAAATATACTTTCAAGTCGTGGTGGATTTTCTCGTCAATGATCCAAGAGTATATGTGTGTGACATCCGAAGTGGTTGCTTTGAGCCAGGCCTTAGCTTGATTTTCGGTGATATTTTAACCAAGGGTTTAAACGCTGTGAATAGCTTTACCAGAAGTAAGTAGGCCAGAAAAATGACAAGAACTATTGGCTTGTGGCAATTTATAAACATACTGGCTTCTGGCGTCTAGCTTTGCTGACTTCTTAGCTCTGATTTATAAATTCTATTTCCAGTTCGGCGATACTATCTTTATATAGGAAATCATTTGTAACCGGGGCGGTAAAGCCTTAAGTAAAAACTCCTAAGCATTGATGTCATCAAAAAGGGAATTTAATGGATTTAATATGGTATTTCCGAGTAATCCAACAACTGTTACACAATTTTAAAAAAAAATGAAGTGGTGGGTTCGTATTTCGCGATAATGAGCCGTATTTTGTCAGATGTACCAACTTTTCACCAAAAAAAAATCCATGTTTTAGTTTTAGTTTTATTTATTTTTATTAATATTATTGCTACTTACACAAAACTCTTACTCATATTTGGACTACTCAATAAAGAAGTGGAACTGCGTTTTAATGATTCAAAAAGGGTAGCGATTTTCGGGGTTGCCCCAAGCAATTCCGAGTTGTGCTGGGTGGCTGCGAGCTAAAATCGCGCACTTTAGAAAATGTCTCATTTACATCCGGGGATATTCCCCAGTCATGCAAAGGAAACATTTCCAAGATTTTGTTTTTTTGCGCTAAGGCAGAACCAACGTGGCATCCACGTAACCGGCCCTGCGACGACCCCGCCGTGCGACCAACCTGATAATGAAGAGATTTTGGGGTCAAATTGAATGACGCAGTTTTCGGAATCTACATTTGTAAGCATATTTCCAAAAAATATCGTCAATTTCAGTTCCAAAATACCTGGTTGAAAGGTACGTGTACGTTTTTTTTAAAAATTTAATACCGTCTTTGATGGGTTGTTGAAGATTCGGCTTGGGCATGATTACGCTGGTGGGTGGTTGAAAAGAGGACGTCGGCGTGATAATCATTTTGCCGCACGTCGCATACACAATGCGCCAACGAACCCCGGTGAAAAGGAAAAAAGGAGGAGAAGAGAATAGACGAAAAAAGAAAAAAAAAGGAGGAAAAAATAAGATAGAATGAAGAAAACACCGACCGGTAAATTTCGATACTTAAATGCCACAGAAAAGTGATATTTTCTGTACTATGCCAAATAGTCCGACAAAAGTGTGGACGTTTTTCAAAAAAACGTGGTAAACAAATCATACTAATGAATATTTTTATCTTATCCACATATCATTTTTGTTCAATGTGCACTATATACAATCTTGGCTGGTTAAAATTTCCCCTTCGCTTTTGAGTGCTGAGATTTGGTGCATGCTTCGGGGGGCCTAGATCTCGAAAAAATGGTCGCTTTTTTTCTTGCGCCATAATCACCTTTGTTAAGCAATCGCCCCGCACCTTATCTAATCACGCGATGACCTCGCAACCACTATAGTTATGAGGCACCGCTAGAGATGAGAGAAGATATGTGTTTGAAGGAATCCGCATAATTCTGTGTTTGGAGATCCGAAAGCTTCCTGGATTTCCAATAGCCAGTCTTTTCAGACTCATTTGTCATCTCGGTTTCCATAAAAATATAGGCATATCGTGCATATAATGACTACATGTAAATTCGACAAATAACAGGACCATATGTCGCGAGCCTCCATACCTTTATATAGACAAGCAACCCATGATTAGCAAAAAATGCATTCGTGGGGAATTCATTACTCTTTTTTGTTTTTCTTTTGAACTAAAATAGGTTCCTTCAAGAAGCGGTTCCCTTCATATTTCACGTGGTTGCAATTGTTTTTTTTCCATCACAGTGTATTTCCCCTGCTGTTAACTATACCCGGGCAATATTTACTGACATTCTGGTTCGGCTACTACGCGCCAATCTCGGATTCTATACTTGAGTGAACCCAAAGAGCTTCCTTCCTCATTCATCTTCTTATTGCTGTTGCTTTTATCTTTCTAACTGTCACACACAAGAAAAAACGGGGAATCACTATAATTCTCCTAATTAATAGGTTGAAAATCTTACCTCGAACAGTATCAAGCTGGTGTTCACTGCTCACATGGACCCTCTGACGCAAACAAATCATACACAGTCCCAACTCGGACCAGAAGATTTCCCACCAAACACGGATAATCTTGAAATGGGTGCAAAATTATACACCAATGGGGGTCCCTGGCGTATTTACAGAACACCATGACCAGCGGATTTACTCAAATAATATGGCATTTACCCCAAAGCAATATCCTCCTGCACATGAACTTGGGAACCTTTTAACGTTGTTCAACCAACATACATGGAAAATGACTTTTGCTCCTTCATGGGTGGCAATCCACATATTCTGAGACCGTGGCATTCCTCACAAAACTTGCCTCTTATACCTCAGTTGGGATCTTCTGATCTTTTCCCGAAGCCTTTAACAACTGATCTTTTGGACCCATATGTGTCGGGAACGGGTGCTATACCAATTGCGCCAAGGACGGACTTAGTGGAGTCAGTTCCTCTTCCAAATCCGACAGAATATCATAGTTCTCCATTATTGGTTGCTCTGGTACACGCTGAACCACGTGTTCCGCCTGCGTTACCAAGTCATGCACTGTTCCAGGAGAGCCGACCCAATATTGCAGAATGATCATACACCTTACCCAGTATTTTTGAATGCCCCAAATTTTCCACCATTGCCAATTCCAACCCTGGATCATCACAAGCCTAATATACCTCCTGGAGAACCAGCACCTTTGCATTTCGTATCACCATCTACCCAAATAGGCTACTCGAATCATGCCACCGAAGCCAACAGCGTTAAAGACGCACAAAAGGCGTTTGCCAGACTTGTGCCGTTGCTTAAAGATGTTCATGCAGGTAACTTTGCAGGGATTTCTACTAGGTGTATTGCAGGAATGCCACGATCATATGCCATTAGATGAGTTTTATTGTATGCTTTACAGCGACTATCTAAAGGATAGACGTACCCCCAATGGCGCAGGACCAAAAAATACTGAACATTTGTCTCGAGAAAGACTCAAAGCAACCAAATTATACTCTCTCATTCTCGAAAGCTTCAAAAAACCTGAAACTTTCCAGAACGGCTTACTTCGAAACCTGTTGCTTTATAACGTCAACTTCCACGAGGTTCAGCGAAACTTCTTGGCGATGAAAATCCTTTTTGGCTGCATCAAGCAGGTGGACGAGTCGTCCAAAATCCTTCCTCGGGTATCCATTTACAAACTTTACTACATTCTTTGCCAAAGACTCCTTAAAAACCACCCTCTTCTGACCTCCTTCTCCTTTGATGCGCGAGAAAATCTCGTTTTGGGCCAGTCTAAAATAGGTATCCTAACAAAAATGATACACCCTGGCTTGGTTTACAAAAGATTGGGCAAACGGGGCATGTCCATAACTCACTATATTGGCGTAACATGGAATGAATCCATGATTGATGAAGAAATCACTGGATTGCTCAATCTTGATATCCCCAAGCTACGTGAACACTTTAAGACCCCGGCACAAGACGCACATGAGCCCGCTGTACGCTCTGGACTGGCAAATCCTGAAGCAACAAACAAACCAGATAGGATAAGCAGTCCAACGAAACGAACATCGTTGGTTTCTTCGAAGAAACCTCTTTATTCTTTCGTGGATTTGTCGTGTAAGTATCCAGATGAGGACTGCTCACCTAGACTCTGGAGAGTGACACCCAGTTCAGTACCAAAGCAATCGGGATGGGCCAAGGAGCTAACGCAAAAGTCCGTGAGAGTGTTGAAGGAACATGGCGTGGATTTAAATCCCGTAGTTGCCAAAGTCAATGCTGGAAACTACTCTGACGATGACCATTCTAGTATTCGGGACACGCTTCTCCAATCAATCAATGTTTTGTTGAAGGGATTCCTCGTGTGCAGAACTCTATTTGCATTTGTATCTTGTGGTTCTTCTCTTGTTACTTCCGTTGATTGTTGCGTCTGATGAAGAGTTTGCTAGTGTTTCTAAGGCCCAGCTTCGCACTTCGGTGAAAGAATTTGCAGTAAAGCTTGAAAATGAAGTTGCACCGAATTCATCCATCGATAAAACCAGTCTAACCATCTTCACGCGGATTTTAAGAAAGATGATACATATTAGTGAATTGACGCTGTCTAGTGTGAAGCTGTCGCCCACAGAGAGTGTTTTGAAGGAGATGGACCACGATATCAAGCTGCTTACCACCACACTGGACGATACTGGTGATATTCTGCCTTTCCAAGAAATCTTTATTAAAGGGTGCATGAGCGCGCTCAACGCGTACAAGTATAATGTCTCCGATCTCCGAGATGGTAACGGTCAAGAGGGTAATCTTAGAACCTTAATCAATATTGGCAAATCATTCCAAGATGTGCTGTTGTTCATCACACACACTTTGCAGGAGATTCCGTTAGGGCATCAAGAGTGTGATGACCTGAACGATCTCCCATTTCAAGTATTTCACCTTCTGGCCAAATTCTTCCATGAGGTTACTTTAGCTCTCCCTGAATTCCTGCAATTACCTATTCCAATCATTACCTTTATCATTCTCTATTACACAAATGAGATGCAGCAGGTGAGCTTTGCTAAATTTGCCCGACGTGGGCCTGATTTGTCTAAAGAGACTTTCAAATGCTGGTGGGTTCGTTTCGTCAATGTTGCAAGAGTATATGTGTGTGATCTCGGAAGTGGTTGCCTTGAGTCAGGCGTTGGCTTGATATTCAGTGGTGTTGTTGAAATCGAATTATAAATTTTTTCTGCTAACGTTTGGATAGAGGGAAATTTGCGGCCCGGCCCAGGTCACTATAGACACATGTTAGTCTCCCGGCATAACCTTGTAAATTTTTATCATACTGTACTGTGGTAAGTTCATTTCCATACCAAAGAATAGATACAAATACGAGTACTGGATTCTGCCTTTAGCTCGTAAATGTAAATAGTTTCATGAAGAATGAATCACGCTTGCAAAGCCAACGTGATTCGGAAATGGTCCTGAAAATGCCGAACTCACTACGTTCCAAAGGTGTGCGTCATCGCATTCGCATATGTATTTGGTTCACATGTAGGATTAAAGCCGAAGTCGGATACTGGCGGCGTCGTATGACACAATCAAGATATTGCTATTTTTCGATAAATGGAGGGCCGCTTAGTCTTATCCCTTGCTGTTTGACTTATGAGCGACCCTGACTAAATCAGTAGTTTGGGAGCATCTTTTAAGGAAAAAGGTTAACATTGGCACAGTGGAGTCAGAGTGTTTTTTTTTTTTTTTATTCGGTAAAAACGCTTCTCTTTCCTATCAATTTTAAGTTCGTCATCAATGGAAAACGTGGTCTCTTCACTGGTCCGAGTCATTAACCATGTGCATAACAAGGCGTGCCAACATTTTTGATGCGCATTTGCACTACAAAGGGGCTCATAACTCTGTAATTCCCTACACTATCATTCGCCATATTTTTTTATTAGTAAGCGAAAGAAAACTTTGCTCAGCTCCGTGCATAATTCTATTTACATTGTGCTTTTTTTTTTTTAAAGAAACATATGTTGATATTGGTATTTATGAATTCTCGACTGGTGTCAGTTTTTTCGGTTGCAACCAAATTTAACTCGAGCAGCAAGCTGAACAGAATGATGCCCCCCTTCACTCTTTAAACCTAAAATATGAACATTACTCAGAAATAATCCTGGATTATTTTGAACATTATATCGACCTCATGGTGTAAGGAAAACTGTTGTGATGAGCAATTTATGTTTCTGCATTGGGGTATCTCACCATGCGACCAAAGTTTTCAAGATGTTTCCGCGAATTCCGATCAACACCAACATATGTTTCTTTAAAAAAAAAAAAAACACAATATAAATAGAATTAAAACCAGGAGTTCAAGTAATCTGACCATTTTAAAAAAATTGGAGGGGCGAAAAACAGATGTGTTCGGGTAATTTTTTTTAAAAAAAATTATATATGTGCTCTCACAGAAAAACCCTGGTATTTGACCGATACGTTGAAGGAGTGACATCGATAAATATAAGCGAGTGGATGCGCCTCGGGTCAATCTCAATTTGCTGCGCGCCATACGCACGATGGGGCGATATCTCGAGAAACGCAGATCACGGAAATTTCTCCTCATAACAATTCTACAACACTGCAATTTTAATAACTTTTATCGGGAAGGAAAGTAATAGAAGTGTGTTTTTTAAAAAAAAAATCCAAATGTATTATTGAAACGAGCCTTTAGTGTGTTTGTTATCCTTTCGCCCGGTATCCTGTATAAGCTCGTTTAAAGTGCCTTCTTCACCTTGTTTGACGAGATCGGGCGTCCGTGCATACTCTAGGAGCCATACATCTCGATAACCAGGGATATTTCCCTTTTGGGTTTTAACACCGGCTTCAGATGCAAGTGCTTTTTGCCTTCTTTAAGCCAGTGGCTTCGCAAACTCCTCCAATTGTCCTTCGGTGACCCCCAGTATATTCATGATCTCTATTATTGTAATACAAGCAAGATATGTGGTTGAAGATATTCAGGTTAAATGCTATTTTTTTCTGTGAAAACCCGTTTATTGGTGGATGAATCGCCATCTTTTCCCACGTGCGGTGCCTTGACGCACCTTGCGTACTTTACACGACAGTTTACTACCGGAGTCATATCAATTGGTTGTCGCCACAGCATCCAGAAACATACAGGAAACCTGTCCATGTTGTGAAAAAAAGAAAACACCTGCAATAAGTACGGATTCATTATTCTTCAGGGAATTTACATAGTCCTCTTAAAGCCCAAGATCTTTCATATTTTCGGTGATTTCGCTTGCTTTTTTTCCAAATCACTGCATCTGACCTTGCGTTCAAAATTAACCCCCAGCGCTATTTGTGACTCGATTCTGTCTATTAAAACCAGATTCCATAATATTTAGGTGACTCAACCTGACTAGCTACCACCTGATTCCTGCTCCTTTCGGGATTTTGTTAGTGCTCTACAAAACAGAAAGCCGCAAGCATTTTCATTTTCCAACAGCAGGAGATCAAAACATAGCCTGGCTCGACATTTCTGTTAGCACTGTTCTCCTAATGCCTTCAAACAATTCACTGAGTCACAAAGGAGCACGCACGTCGGCCACCCAAGATGAAACGTCCGCTATGGGTGCTAATTCACAGCCAACCAGGGTCCCTGTCGTATTTCCCGAACGCAATGAGCACTTAAATCACCATTTATGTGTGACTTGCAATCCAGAACAATACCCTCCCCCAAATTCCCTGGCGAATGTGTTCCAGCCAACTCCACGGGAATGCCGCCTTGGTCAACTAGACCATTTGGAAAAGGAAATATGCGGCAGTAAGGACTGTGACAACTATGGATCTGGTCCTTCTTATTCTAACCCCAAACCTCGGGTCCATAGCCCTCCTCTGAATATATTCAATGGTTTCAAAACAACATCCACAACGGATAATTTACACCCAAATGTTATCGAAATTCCCTCATCTGCATCACCATCGGCGCATTTCTTGACGAAGGATTCTTTTATTGAACTGTCTCTGAATTTTCACGCCAACACATCAGCCAACCTGGCACATACCCGATTATACAGCTCGTATACGGGCGGTCGTCGTTTTGTGCCTCAAATGGACTCAGTAGAACCTATATCAATTGATCAGAAACTAGATCCAGCACTTGTCCAAGATCTACAAGCATCCCTTAGTCCGCATTCTATCGGTTCTGACACCTACGCTAAGTGCCTGGAAGATGTACAGGAATCATTCACCAGACTCGTCCCACTGCTTCAAACCGTACATTCAGGCACCTTTGGCACCTTTCTAATAGAATTTTTGAAGGAAAGTCACGATCATGTGCCTTTAAAAGACTTTTATTGCATACTTTACACCAGTGATTCCCAGGAATACATTCGTATCCTTGAACGCGAAAAAAGACATGTGGCCCATCACCTCGATAGCAAATGGCTCAAAGGAATTATACTACAACACCTCGTACTCGAAAGCTTCAAAAGCCCAGACACATTCCAAAATGGTTTACTAAGATTCCTGCCGCTTTCCACTGTCAACTTTCATGAATTTCTCCGAAACTTTTTGGCCATAAAAATTCTCTTTGGATTTATTCAGAAGGTAGACGATCCATCCCAAACACTTCCTCGGGCGTCGATTTATAAAGCTTACTACATTATCTGCCAAAAGCTCTTCCTCAAATACCCAGAGACCTCGAAGTCTTTGTGTCTGCCCCAAAGTCACATTTTGGGTCAGGCAAGAGTAGGTATCCTAACAAAATTAATGCACCCTAATTTGGTATGCAGAAGACTAGGAAAACGAGGACAGTCCAAATCTCATTATATTGGCCTAACATGCAATGAGTCCATGGTTGATGAGGACACCATTCGCTTGGTCAATCTTGATATCACCGACTTACGTGACTATTTTAAAAACCTATCGCAACCCGCGAAAATAAAATCGGAATCACGAGGTTAAAACCAAAATGCCATAATCAGGCATGTAGTGAATTGAACTGAAGTACCCCTGATATCTCCTATCAAATCTTCATACTTATCGACTTGATGTAAGTACCCAAGTGGCGACTGTTCACCCAGAATCTGGCATGTTACACCAAACACCATACCCAAACAATCGTTATGGGCCAAAGTTACTATGGAAAGATCAGTGGAGGTTTTAAAAGGACATGGTGTCAACTTGGATCCTCTTATTGCAAACATCTTTGAGTTTGTTTTCTCTGGCAATGACCAGTATCTCATTCTGGACACAGTCATATATTCAATCATGGTTTTATCAAACAGGTCATCTCCTCGAGAAGCATTCTTGCATTTATATCTCGTCGTCCTCCTCTTGATATTCCCGGTTATTGTTGCATCTGATCAAGAGGTGACCATGTCTGACAAACAACAGCTTCGTGTGGCGGTTAAAAAATTGTGTTATCAAGGCTTGAAGATGAAGTTTCCATTTTGTCATGTATCGATAAGCCCAGTCTAACGATCTTCATAAGTTCTTAGAAAAATGCTCCACCTCAGTGAAATGACTCTGTCGAGGCCGAACTTTCTCATTCTGAGGGTGTTTTCAAGGAAATGGCGCAAGATATTAAACTGTTGACCATCACTGCGAGCGAATGCGGAGATGTTCTGCCATACGAGGAGTTATTTATCAAAGGAACCATTAACGCGCTCAATGCGTATTCTCATGAGCTCATGGCGAACAGTGCCACCGTCAGTAAAATGGCCGATGTCACAAACATACACAATATTGGAAAAGCATTCCAGAAAGTTGCGTTGGTAGCTACTCAAGCAATGCTGCTGATCGCATCAGGTATTACGGATTCAGAACTCTACAACGATGTTCCATATCAAGTATTCCACCTTCTGGCTTTCTTTTTCCATGAGGTGACTTTATATCTGCTGAAATCGTGCAATTACCTATACCCAGTAATTCCATCATTCTCTATTATACAAAATGAGATTACAGCAGGGTGAGTTTTGCTGAATTTGCGGACGTGGACCAGATTTGTCTAAAGATACTTTCAAATGCTGGTGGGTTTTTCTCGTCAATGTTCCAAATATATATGTGTGATGTCGGAAGTGATTGGCGTTGAGTCAGGCCTTGGCTTGATATTCAGTGGTGTTGTTGAAATCTAATTATGAAGTTTGTTTGCTGATGTTTGGATAGCTATAGGGAAATTTACGCCTATAGTCAGATCAGTATAGACACATTTAGCCTCCCCGACATAGCCTTGTAAATACTTATCATACTGTACTGTGGTGGAACTCATTCCACATCCAAGAATAGATGTAAATACGAGTAATGGATTCGGCTGTTTAGCTTGTATATGCATATGGTTTCATGACGAATTCGCCGTGTACAGTACAACCTCTCTAAGTGGATACATTAAAAACGCGAAGATTTATCCAGATAGCCAGGATATCCAGTTACTGTTGAACACGTGATGAGGTATGTATGGTATACGCTTTACCTAGTGTTCAGTATACCACATACCATGAAATGTCCTCTCTTCTGATTGCTCAGCGTAGCGTGCACAACTCAGAAGTGACTGCATGGAATCTTCTCTCCAGCAACGTCGGCAAAATATCCCTTTTTGTTAGAACGTAGTGACCTTTTTAGATTATTATAGGTATATCTATTGATGCTTCGTATCAACTCCTTAAAGAGTAAAAGTATTTACTCACAGAAGAAAACTCTTTCTTCTGTCCATCGTCTGAGACGTTTGGTAAGTACACGCACGCGCCAGTCGTCAACTCATGACGTGACCGTCACGTGAGTGTACCCTCACAAACGTTACTGCGCTTTCTGCCAGCGACGCTTTTCCAAAACGTACTTCTTACTCTTAACAAGAAGAAGAATAAAGAATAACATCAAGTATCTCCATTATATAGAATATCTTCAAGGAGTATCATAGTAACGTCCATTGTTATTTACTTTAACTAATCTTACTATCTCCTGTCCCACCACAACCTAGTTATCATAACAGATACGGTAGCTGTTAGTTAGGTATAATATCCATCTGCCGTCGTGAAAGTCCTCGCGACTCGACCAATGGTATTGTTCGGCTCGCGTTTTAGCCGGTATCGTCTCTTATAGACACTCCTTATGAAACCCTATAAATAGGATGCCATTTTCCTTGGACATGTCATTTCTGAGGAATTATCACTGAAATACACAAGCCATATTATTAGCCGGTTTTTTTTAAAGATCCTGCCAGTAGCTCTTCAGGATATAGAAGATACTGTTGAAACGCCTTACGGCCTTCCGGTATCTCTTTACATATCTTGATAACCTTATCATTGGGTGGATCTTATCCGGGGACTCTTCTCCGGAGAGTCCATATCGACATTTTCCATTTTACTGAACCATCCTTGTTAAGTCAAGTCCCTTTATAACCACAAAGGATCAGACTTATATACAGATGCACCTTGCGGTGCCTCTACACCGTCTGACCGTACCACTCAACAGTTACGGAGAATTCGGGTGGTTTTCTCGATGTAATTAATTCCTGGAATGATAAAAAAAACAAAAATTAGTGGATAAAATAGAGGTAGGTGAAGCGGATATAACCATATAATTAGAAAAACAAAATTCTTCTTTTTTTGGCTAGAAATTTAATGTTTGAAAATTTGAAAAATTGAATTAAATGCGCACTAATTTCGTGGATTGATAATATACTCTCTCACACATTCACCCAAAATAAGCCCAAGATAACCTTTTTCCTCACAAAGAAATAATTAAAGACTTTAGAAATAATTTTTAGTCAATTAACTGTAACTGTTACAAACATGACGCTAATGTGAAAAGAAGGATGATTATTAGTATTTCATTCGATATTGAATCCTCTTGCCGATACTCGTTGAAGTTGTCAGGTAGATCAGGTGTGGAATGATCGCACCCTTTAATCGCGCCCTTATCTTTAAGGGGCGATGCGCGATTATTAGGGCTTATTGTTGGCAGGGTGGAGGTTTCCACCGCGCGTTACTAAAGAATTTCAGTATACGCACGACTTGATGGACCTCGGCTAGGAAAAACTTCTACGCTGAGATTCTCAAGAGATCCCCTTTTACTCCTCACTTTTTAGTACATTTTAGTATAGGATTAGATATATAGGTGGATGTATGCCTGAGGACACGAAGGCAGAACCACCTCCCAAATATCGGTATCCTGTAAGCCTGTGTACGTGAACGCATCTAACACGGGTAGTCATTACATTCCAACACTTATCTTGGAATATATAAACGCAGTTTTCCCGGCCAAGAATGTTTCGAGGCCACTCACTTTTTAGGACTCATTTTTACTATCTTTGCTATATTAACGATTTACCGTTTTGCTTAATATATACCGCTTCTTTGCACGTTTACTGATTACTATTATTACCAGATATCCTTATGAATGTCTGACAGAAGTCTACGTGACGGCTGAGAACTGAAAGCCTTCAAACACTATTTGCTTTCTGTTATCTTGGTGTTGTGAACATTTTGATGGGTCACGCACCAATAATTGTATCAAAGAACACAAGTATTAGCTGTACCGCTTAGTTTTATCAGTAAAGCTGTACTTTGAATAATGTCTATTTATGCTATCTATTGGTGGTAAATCGCTACAATGGATTCCGAGCATTATTACGCTCAATCAGCTTTCTCTTGTTCCTTTATATGTCTTGGCATACCCCCCTTGGATGACTAGCTTTCCAAGTTCTGATGAATCGTCGTTTTTTATTACCAATATAGGGTTTGGCTTCAATTATCAGTCTCTTGCACTTCAATTTGTATGAAGATGGCCCATATTTTCTCTTTCTGAGATTATATCACTATCATAGCAAAATAACTTCAAGATACATATATTCATCAGTAGATCTAGGAAACTGCCATTTTAAGTGATTTTCGCTTGAAACTTTCTATAAGCCATGTGTACGACCTCATTGTGTGAGATCTAGGGAGAAGGGTATTTCAGAACGCACGTAAATATTTACATAAATTCCTTGAGTTAATTTGTGCCCAGACCCTTGGAAAAAACAAAGTATATTTTAAAGGAACACTTTGTTTTTTATTCATGTTTGAAAAGACGTGAAAGTGAGACGCTAAAACGAAAGCAGTGCGTGACGCCACCACCTAAATATCATGTGACCATAAACAAATGCGTCAAAACGTGATACATATCACATGAATATCATGTGACCTTGCAAATAATTCTCGTGCATGAAAATATAATGTACAATCATACTCCCAAATCTAAAGAAAATTAAATAAAAGTGGGGTCGATCATATCGTAAACTCTCAAACTCTGCGGGGTTGAAGTATCAAATTTTTACAGCTTCTTGGTGAGCGTCAATAGTTAAAAACACGTTTTTTTT
>BIMT01000157.1:0-16284 GCA_005406065.1 Metschnikowia sp. JCM 33374
ATCGAACTTGTTATTGATACACTTAAAGTTCATGTGATTTGTTCTACTGCAGATGAAACACAGGATTCTATCTGTTTTGTATATTTGTTATTTCATCATTTGTTTATTTTAAAGGTAGCATCCTGCAATGTGTACATGCCATCTTCGGTGGTTAAATTTTCCATTTCATGAGATTGGATGCATGCATCCTTTGGGGAGGCTCCTGGGGCCGAAAATATGGTATCTGTCCTTGTATTGACATTTGGACAATCGCTTCCTGACAGATGCTTCTCAATCGCTCGACTTCCTTGCCAAATTCATCACATATCGGCCGCATGAGTTTCAATGCGAAAGAAATAGAAGTTCCAAGGAGGTCCTCATATATCAATAATAACGATCCGGAGTACAATTTGGTGTTTCATTTTCTCCTTTCACCCTCATTTGTCATCACGGCTCCACAAGACCAAAGGGGCAGGGCGGTGCATGATCGGCAGAGATGAGATGTGCTGTACTAAAAAACCATCGAATAAACCGCGCAATCTAACCTATAGAGTCGCCAAAAAAAAGTTAGAAAAAAAAGGAGATTATGTGGCAAGTCACTATTCCTTTTGTCTCGACATCCGGACTCTGCGGGCTTGAAACAAGTTGGTATGTGCTGCCGGTTGCATTCTTTATCTTTTATCGACACTGGTGTTTGTGACGTTGTTACGTTGTTACGCTGTTACATTGTTACTTCGTTTTACGCTGCTACGCATTTGTTACGTTGTTACGTTGTTACGCGTTGTTACGTTATTGAACCCTGAAACCGGCAGGCAAATTAGTGTAAACAAGGTTCACGGTTCATTGGCCTACAGTCGATTGTAGTCTAATCAAACGCATGTCACTTTTGGTTTCCTGAATCCAAACTAAGACCTACACCCATCTTGTTTTGTTTGGACTCTGAATATTTTCGAGTGCTACTGAAAGAAGAAAACACCTCCAACAAATTGCGAACTAATCTAGAGACCTCTTACTGATCGTATGCCAAGATGTACTTCCTAACTGTCTGTTACATGAGGGGAGCACCATGTGTTCCCTCAAAAGTCTGGACCAAATCTGCAGAGACGATACTTTCTAGTCCAAACTGGGTCCCTCATATTCTCTGAAAACCCTTGCTTTGGAATCCCTAAAACTCTTTTGGCTTATACCACACACCAATCTCATGATCCTTACAATCCCTCGGCGATCTTCCAGCCCAACTGGCTTCGACAGCCCAAACTGATTGTTGAAACCACCGTCCGTCCAAAATCACACATGCTCGTGAGCATATATATCCCACTACATCAGATTCATGGGCCATTACATCCGAGTGGACATCCAAAACATGTACATTTTCATCGGGAACTACTAAATTTTTTACTCTGCATACCTTTAACGTGGACCATGAGCCCTTCTATATGGATACACTTTCTACGCCATTAACATCAAGGCTAGGTCCACTGGATGCATATTATTCGCAGAGAATATGATTCAACATCAACAGGATGCACCATTAGTTGATGCGGAATTCATGTAATTTATCAATCATTTGCTGTGCCCTCCGAGCTGGTACCAGCTAATCCTGCACCTGATTCATTAGGGGTGCCGGAGCAAGCCCTTACAGTTTTTACTTCCGCAATTCCTTGGTTCACTTTTGACAAATCCAATTCCCATGCAATCCCAAACCAGATGTCTCTGATTCCGAACTAGCACCTTTGGTTAAGGTACACTGCCATTAAGTGACCATTCCACCAATGTCACTGCACCGAGACAAGAAGATGCGCAAACAATTTACAAAATCTGCCCTCATCTCTTGAAATCATACATTCGTACTACCTGGCTTTCTTAATACAGGTGTTGGAGCCATGTCATCATTTGTCATTGAATGACATTTATTGCGTACTTTACCATCCTGATACCGTGAAAGATAGACACATCTTCCAGCCACCCAGTTCCAAACTGTCTTCGTTCATTTGACGCAAGGATCGAAGCCAAAGAATTACTTCAACTCCTCGTTCTTGAAAGTATCCGAAACCCCAAAACTTTCCGCAACGGCTTGTTTGAAATCTGTTGCTTTATAACGTCAATGTACATGAGATTCAGCGAAACCTTTTGGCGATGTACATCTCTCTGGCTCAACTAAGTACGTTGAAGACCAGTCACAGACGATTCTCAGTGTGTCCATTTATAAACTGTACTATACTTTGCCAAAGGCTCCTCAACAAATCCCTCAGATCCCATGCTCTTCTGATATACGAGAAAATCTCATTTTGGGCCAGTCTAAAATAGGAATCCTAACTGAAATGCTACACCCCGACTTGGTTTACAAAGATTAAAAACGGGGCATGTCCATAACTCACTATATTGGCGTATCATGGAATGAATCCATGATTGATGAGGAGATCACCGGTTTGCTTCATCTTGGTATCCTCGATATACGTGAACATTTTGAGAAACTTGTACAGCCCTTGGACCAAACCCCCGCAACAAAGCCCAAGGGTGAAGATCCAGAAGAAAATAAACAGGATCTTGAAAATCAAATGAGCCTTTCATTGATGCCATCTTCGAGAAAACCATTATACTCTATTTGTTGATTTTATCATATAGATACCTCTGATTCGGACTGCTTCGCCCTGAATATGGACAGAATGCCTGGTTCGGCAAAAAAAAAAACAGTCGGTTTGGGGCTAGGAGTGTCATGGGACAAATCTTAAGCTTTGAAACGCCACGGTGTCAATTTCTGCACCACTATTGCCAAAGTAATGCCAGGATTACTATGAGATGACCATTCTGGCTTCTGGGCAAGCATCCGATCAACCAAGGTCTTATTGTCCGAATCATCTTCAAAAGAATAATATTCTTGCATTTATATCTTGTGGTCATGCTCTTTGATATTCCCTGCCATCATTGCATCTGACAAGAGATTTCCACCGTTTCCAAAACCCAGCTTCGTGCGTCCGTGACAATGTACTTCAAAATTGCGACTACTTTTGCGGGCGATAAACGTAGTCCTCGCCACCTTCACACGTCTTTTAAGGAAAATGATCCACATCAACGAAATGACGCGTCCACTGGTTCCCAATACCCTGAGAGTATTTTGCAAGGAAATGGTTCGTTTATCAAGCTGCTAACCGTCAATGTAGATGGTCTAGGGTATTCTGGGCATTTCAGGACATGTTTATTAGAGGAACCATCAGCGCACTCAATGCGTATAAATATGATGTTTCCAAGATCAGTCCCGCAACCAGTCAACTGGCTCATGTCACCAACATACATAATATTGGAAAAGCATTCCAGAAAAGTTATTTTGTTAGGTACTCAACAATGCTGCTGAACACATCAGGATGCCGGATGCAGAACTCTATAATGATGTTTCTATATAAAAGTATTCTTATTCTTTCTGGTCCAAACTTTTCCATGAGGTGACTTTTATCATTCCCTTGAAATTCTACAATTACCTGTAATCATTACCTTTATCATACCTCTATTATGTACAAATGAGATGCAGCAGAGCTTGCTGAATTTTCAGGGCATTCCGACTTGTTCAATATACTTTCAAGTCGTGCGGTGGATTTTCTCGTCAATGATCCAAGAGATTCGTGTGTTAGACATCCGAAGTGGTTGCTTTGAGCCAGGCCCAGCTTGATTTTCGGTGATATTTTTTAACCAGCAAGCAAAACGCTGTGAATAGCTTTTTTAAAGTAAGTAGGCCAGAAAATGACAAGGAACTATTGGCTTGTGGCAATTTATAAACATATTGGCTTCTGGCGTCTAGCTTCTTGCTGACTTCTAGCTCTGATTTATAAACCCTATTTCCAGTTCGGCGATACCATCTTTATATAGGAAATCATTTTTGTAACCGGGGCGGCAGTTTTAAAAGTAAAAAACTCCCTAAAGCATTGATGTCATCAAAAAGGGAATTTTAATGGATTTAATATGGTATTTCCGAGTAATCAACAACTGTTGCACACAATTTTAAAAAATGAAGTGGTGGGTTCGTATTTCATGAGTTAATGAGCCGTATTTTTCAGATGTACCAACTTTTCAAAAAAAAAAAATCCATGTTTTAGTTTTTAGTTTTATTTATTTTATTAAATTATTGCTACTTAAGACAAAACTCTTGCCTCATATTTGGACTACTCAAATAAAGAAGTGGAACTGCGTTTTAATGATTCAAAAAAAATTTATGATTTTCGGTTTGCAAGCAATTCCGAGTTGTGCTGGTGGCTGCGCTGAGCTAAACTTTAGAAAAATGGTTCATTTACATCCGGGGGATATTCCCAGTCTGACAAAGGAAACATTCAAGATTTTGTTTTTACAAAGGCAGAACCAACGTGGCATCCACGTACCGGCCCTGGTGACGACCTGTCCCGACCAACCTGATAATGAAGAGATTTTAACAAAATTGAATGACGTAGTTTCACTACATTTATAAGCATATTTCCAAAAAACATCCTCAATTTCAGTTCCAAAAATACCTGGTTGAAAGGCACAAAAAGTTTTTTTTTAGAAATTTAATACCGTCTTTGATGGGTTGTTGAAGATTCGGCTTGCATGATTACGCTGGTTGGTTGAAAAGAGATCGGCGTGATAATTATTTTGCCGCACGTCGCATACAATAATGCGCCAAATGGAACCCCGGCGAAAAGAAAAGAGAAGAGAATAGACGAAAAGAAAGAAAAAAGGAGGAAAAATAAGATAGAATGAAAACACTGACCGGTAAATTTCGATATTTAAATGCCACAGAAAAGATATTTTCTGGTGCTATGCCAAATAGTCCGACAAAAGTGTGGACGTTTTTCAAAAAAACGTGGTAAACAAATCATACTAAGAACATTTTTATCTTTATCCACATATCATTTTTTGTTCAATGCACTACATACAATCTTGGCTGGTTAAATTTCCCCTTCGCTTTGAGTGCTGAGATTTGGTGCGGGGGGCCTAGATCTCGAAAAAAATGGTCCTTTTCTTGCGCCATAATCACCTTTGTTAAAATCGCCCCGCACCTTATTAATCACGCGATGACCCTCAACCCACTATAGTTATGAGGCACCGCTAGAGATGGGAGAGAATGTGTTTGAAGGAATCCGCATAATTCTGTGTTTGGAGATCCGAAAGCTTCCTGGATTTTCCAATAGCTAGTCTTTAGACTCATTTTGTCATCTCGGTTTCCCATAAAATATAGGCATATCTGTTGCATATAATGACTACATGTAAATTCGACAAATAAAGGACCATATGTCGTGAGCCTCCCACCCTTTATATAGACAAGCAATCCATGATTAGCAAAAAAAATGCATTCGTGGGGAATTCATTACTCTTTTTTTGTTTTTCTTTGAACTAAAATAGGTTCCTTCAAAAGCGTTTCCCTTCATATTTCACGTGGTTTTAATTGTTTTTTTTTATCACGAAGTGTATTTCCTTAACGTTAACTATACCCGGGCAATATTTACTGACATTCTGGGGCTACTACGCCGCCAATCTCGATTCTATACTTGAGTGAACCCAAAGAGCTTCCTTCATTCATCATCTTCTTATTGCTGTTGCTTTTATCTTTCTAACTGTCTACACACAAGAAAAAACAGGGGAATCACTATAATTCCCTAATTAATAGGTTGAAAATCTACTCCGAACAGTATCAATTGGTGTTCACTACTCACATGGACAATTTTGACGCAAACAAATCTTACACAGTCCCAACTCGGACCAGAAGATTTCCAAACACGGATAATCTTGTAATGGGTGCAGATTATACCGCAATGGGGGTCCCTCGTATTTACAGAACACCATGACCAGCGGATTTACTCAAATAATATGGCATTTACCCCAAACAATATGGGTACATGAGCGGGGGAAACTTTTAACGTTGTTCAACCAACATACATGGAAAAATGACTTTGCTCCTTCTTGGGTGGCATATTATTCTGAGACCGTGGCATTTCTCACAAAACTTTGCCTCTTATACCTCAGTTGGGGATCTTCTGATCTTATCCCGAAGCCTTTAACAACTGATCTTTTGGACCCATATGTGTCGGGGAACGGGTGCTATACTGGAAATGGTGCCAAGACTTAGTGGAGTCAGTTCCTCTTCCAAATCGACAGAATATCATAAGTTCTCCTATTGGTTGTCTGGTTTTTGCCTGAACCACGTGTTTCCGCCTGGTGTTACCAAGTCATGCACTGTTCCAGGAGAGCCGACCCAATATATTGCAGAATGATCATACACCTTACCCAGTATTTTTTGAATGCGCCAAGTTTTCCCCAATTCCCAATCACTGAAACTCATGAAAATCCTAGCCCTCGGAGAACCAGCACCTTTTATTTCGTATCACCATCTACGCAAGTAGGCTACTCGAATCATGCCACCGAAGCCAACAGCGTTAAAGACGCACAAAGGCGTTTGCCAGACTTGTGCCGTTGCTTGAAAAGATGTTCATGCAGGTAACTTTGCAGGGGTTTCGTTTAGGTGTATTGTGGTGAATGCCACGATCATAGCGCCATTAGATGAGTTTCATGTTTTACAGCGACTCATTCCTTAAAGGATAGACGTACCCTCCAATGGCGCAGGAATCAAACAATACTGAACATTTGTCTCGAGAAAGACCAAAGCGAACCAAATTGAGTACTTCTCTCATCTCGAAAGCTTCCAAAACCTGAAACCCTTCCAGAACGGGTTTACTTCGAAACCTGTTGCTTTATAACGTCAACTTCCAATGAGTAGTTCAAAGTGAAACTTGGCGATGAAAAATCCTTTTTGCTGCATCAAGCAGGTGGACGAGTCGTCCAAAATCCTTCCCTCGGTATCCATTTGTTTTTTACTATATTCTTTTTTAAAGACTCCTTAAAACCACCCTCTTCCTGACCTCCTTCTTTTGATTGCGCGAGAAAATCTGTTTTGGGCCAGGTAAAAATAGGTATCCTAACAAAATGATACAACTTAGCTTGGTTTCTAAAAAGATTGGGCAAACGGGCATGTCCATAACTCATATATGTGGAATATGGAATGAATCCATGATTGATGAAAAATAATGGATTGCTCAATCTTTGGATATCCCCCCGTGTGAACATCAAGACCCCACAAGACACACATGAGCCCATGTACGCTCTGGACTGCAAATCCTGAAGCAACAAACAAAACCAGATAGGGAAAAGCAGTCCAACGAAATCGAAGTTCAGCTTTTCGAAGAAACCTCTTTTATTGGCTTTGTCGTGTAAGTATCCAGAATGAGGACTGCTCCACCTGGGCCTGGAGAGTGACAACCCATTCAGTACCAAAAGCAATCAGGATGGGACCCCGGAACGCAAAGTAAAAGTCTGAGAGTGTTGAAGAAGGAAACATATGGATTTAAATCCAGTAGTTACAAAGTCAATGCTGGAAACTATCTGACGATGACCATTCTAGTATTCAGGACACGCATACCAATCAATCAAATGTTTTATTTTGCTGTTCTCAATATTTGCAGACTCTCATTTTGTATTTGTATCTTGTGGTTCTTCTGTTACTTG
Source organism: Metschnikowia sp. JCM 33374 (assembly GCA_005406065.1). Taxonomy (NCBI): domain Eukaryota; kingdom Fungi; phylum Ascomycota; class Pichiomycetes; order Serinales; family Metschnikowiaceae; genus Metschnikowia; species Metschnikowia sp. JCM 33374. The sequence goes on from BIMT01000157.1 coordinate 7,504, forward strand.
TTGATTGTTGGGTGTCTGATGAAGAGTTTGCTAGTGTTTCTAAGGCCCAGCTTAGCACTTCGGTGAAAGAATTTACAGTAAAAGCTTAAAATGAAGTTGCACCGAATTTCCATCGATAAAACCAGTTCAACCCCATCTTCACGCGGGTTTTAAGAAAAGATGATACATAATAGTGAATTGACGCAGTTTAGTGACGTCGCCACAGAGAGTGTTTTGAAGGAGATGGATCACAAGCTGCTACCACCACACTGGACGATACTGGTGATATTTGGCTCTAAGAAATCTTTTTATTAAAGGGTGTATAGCGCTCAACGCGTACAAATATAATGTCTCCGATCTCCGAGATGGTAACGGTCAAAGGGTAATCTTTAAACTTTAATCAATATTGGCAAAATCATTCCAAGATGTGCCGGGTTGTTCATCGCACACACTTTGTAGGAGATTCCGTTAGGGCTTCAAGAGTGTGATGACCTGAACGATCTCCCATTTCAAGCATTTACCTGGCCAAATTCTTCCATGAGGTTGCTTTAGGCCTCCCTGAATTCCTGCAATTACCTATTCCAATCATTGCGCTTTATCATTCTCTATTTCACAAAATGAGTTGACAGGTGAGTTTTACTTGAATTTACCCGACGTGGGCTGATTTTGTCTCAAAGGACTTTCAAATGGTGGGGTTTCTTTCGTCAATGTTGCAAGAGTATATGTGTGTGATGTCAAGTGGTTGGGTTGAGTCGAGGCCCGTTGGCTTGATATTCCTTGGTGCTTTTGAAATCTAGTTCATAAATTTTTCAACTGCTTTGACGTTTGGATAGAGGGAAATTTGCGGCCCGCCCAGGTCACTATAGACACATGTTAGTCTCCCGGCATAGCCTTGTAAATTTTCATCACTGTACTTATTGGTAAGTTCATTTTCCATACCAAAGAACATGTACCCTTACCGAAATAACGTACGGGATTCTGCCTTTAGCCTGAAATGTATATAGTTTCGATGAAGAATGAATCACGCTTTCAAAAGGCCAACATGATTCGAAAAGGTCTGAAAATGCCGAACTCACTTACGTTCCAAAGGTGTGGGCCATCGCATTGCATATGTATACTTTTTTCCACATGTAGGATCAAAACCGAAATCGGATACTGGCGGCGTCGCGGCAACACAATCAAACAAATTGCTATTTTTTCTATAAAACGGGCCGCTTATCCCCTTTGTTTGACTTATGAGCGACCCTGACTAAATCAGTAGTTTGGGAGCATCTTTTAAGGAAAAAAAGGTTAACATTGGCACAGTGGTCAGAGTGTTTTTTTTTTCTTATTCATTAAAACAGCTTCTCTTTCCCATCAATTTTTTAAAGTTCGTCATCAATGGAAAACGTGGTCGCTTCCAATCGGTCCGAGTCATTAACCATGTGCAAGCAAGGCGTGCCAACATTTTTTGATGCGCATTTGCACCCTACAAAAGGGGCTCATAACTCCGTAATTCCCTACATATCTATTTCGCCATATTTTTTATTATTATAAGCGAAAGGAAACTTTGCTCAGTCTGCATAATTTTATTTATATTCGCGCTTTTTTTTTTAAAGAAACATATGTTGATATTGGTATTTTTATGAATTCTCGACTGGTGTCAGTTTTTTTTTCGGTTAAAACCAAATTTTAAATTGAGCAGCAAGCTGAACAGAATTTGATGCTCTTTTTTAAACCCAAAATATGGATACCAGAAATAATCCTGATTATTTTAACCATCGACGACCTCATGTGTAAGGGGAAAACTGTTGTGGATGGTAATTTATGTTTCTGCGGTTCTCACCATGCGAGCAAAGTTTTCAAGATGTTTTTGCGAACTCTGATCGAACACCATCGCAAGATTTGAAAAAAAAACCAATACATTCAGGGGCCGGCACGGAGCTTAGCAAAAGATAATCAAAATTTTTAAAATTCAGCAGGGGAAAAAATGTGTTCGAGTAATCCAAATTTTTAAAAAAAATTATATATGTGCTCTCACAGAAAAACCCTGGTATTTGACCGATACGTTGAAGGAGCATCGATAAATATAAGCGAGTGGATGCGCGCGGGTCAATCTCACTTGCTTTGCGCGCCATACGCACGATGAGAACGATATCTCGAGAAACGCAGATCACGGAAATTTCTCTCCATAACAATTCTACAACACTGCAATTTTTTAAAACTTTTTATCGGAAGGAAAGTAATAGAAGTGTGTTTTAAAAAAAAAATCCCAAGTGTTATTGAAACGAGCCTTTGGTGTGTTTGTTATCCTCATCCCTATCTATAAACTGGTTTAAAGTGCCTTCTTCACCTGATCGAGATCAGTCCGTGCATACTTCAGGAGTTGTCCGGATGTCCGCCAGGATATTTCCTTTTGGTTTTAACACCGGCTTCAGATGCAAGTGCGCTTTTTTGCCTTCTTAAGCCAGTGGCTTCGCAACCTCCAATTGTCCTTCGGTGAATCCCCAGTATATCTATGATCTCTATTAAATACAAGCAAAGATATGTGGGTTGAAGCATATTCAGGTTAAATGTTATTGTGAAAACCCGTTTATTGGTGGATGAACGTCATCTTTTCCCACGTGTGGTGCCTTGACGCACCTGTACTTTTACACGACAGCGTTTACTACCGAGTCATATCAATTGGTTGTCGCCACAGCATCCAGAAACATACAGGAAACCTGTCCATGTTGTGAAAAAAAGAAAACACCTGCAATAAGTACGGATTCATTATTCTTCAGGGGAATTTACAGTCCCTCCAAGATCTTTCATATTTTCGGTGATTTTCGGCGGCTTTTTTCCAAAATCACTGCATCTGACCCTTGCGTTCAAAATTAACCCCCAGCGCTTGTGACTCGATTCGTCTATTAAAACCAGATTCCATAATATTTAGGCAGACTCAACCGGGATCGAAGCTACTACCTGATTCCTCGCTCCTTTGTTAGTGCTCTGCCAAAAAACAGAAAAAGCAGCGAAGCATTTTATTTTTTCCAAATACAGCAGGAGTATCAAAAATAGCCTGGCTCGGACATTTTTTTAGCACTGCCTCCCCAATGCCTTCAAACAGAGAGTGCCAAAGGGAGGCACGTCGTTTACCCAAGATGAAATGTCCATGGGTGCTAATTCACAGCCAAATCCCAGGGTCCCTGTCGTATTTCCCGAACGCAATGAGCACTTTAATCATTGAGGGATTTGCAATCCGTAAAACAATACCTCCCCCAACAAATTTGGAAGGTGTTCCAGCCAACTCCATTTAGCTCTTTCAATGAAAAAAAAAAAAAAAAAAGGAAATATGCGGCAGTAAGACTGACAACCATGGATTCATCCTTCTTATTCTAACCCCAAAACCGGGTCCAGCCCTCCCCTGAATATAAATGGTTTCAAACAACATCCACAACGGGGATAATTTTATAAATGCAATGTGAAATTCCCCTCATCTACCAATTCATCGGCATTTCTTTGACGAAGGATTTTTTTTTTATTGAACTGTCTTGAATTTTCACGCCAACACATCAGCTAACCTGGCACATACCCGGATTATACTTCGTATACGGCGGTCGTCGCTTTGTGCCCTCAAAATGGACCTTGTAGAACCTATATCAATTGATTCTAGAAAATTAGATCCGTTGGTCCAAGATCATGCAAGCATCCTTAGTCCTCGCCTTGACACTTCCACGCTTGGTGCCTGGAAGATGTAGTGTTCATTGACCAGACTCAATCCCACGCTTCGTTAACCTGTACATTCAGGCACCTTTTAGCACCTTCTAATAGAATTTTTTAGCGGAAAGCCTCAAACTGTGCCTTTAAAAGACTTTTTATTTACACCAGTGGATTCCCAGGAATAACGGTATCCTGGTGGCCCATCATCACCCGATAGTAAATGGCTCAAAGGAATTATACCACAACACTGTACCGAAAAGTTTTAAAAGCCCAGACACATTCCAAAATGGTTTACTAAGATTCCTGCCAAGCCTACTGTCAACTTTCATGAATTTCTCCGAAACTTTTTTTGGCCATAAAAAAAATTTCTCTTTGGATTTATTCAGAAGGTAGGACGATCCCAAAATCTCCCTCGGCGCGTCGATTTATAAAAAGCTTTATTATCTGCCAAAAGTTCTTCCTCTAAATGGTGAGACCCTCGAAAGTTCGAAGTTCTGCCCCAAAGTCACATTTTTTGGGTCAGGCAAGAGTAGGTATCCTATGTAAAATTAATGCACCCTAATTTGGTATGTAGAAGACTAGGGGAAAAACGAGGACAGTCCAAATCTCATTATATTAACAATATGGAATGGAGTCCATGGTTGATGAGGACACCAGTCTGCTTGGTCAATCTTTGATATCAACACTTACGTGACTATTTTAAAACCTATCTACCCGGGCGAAAATAAATCGAATCACGAGGTTAAAAACCAAAATGTAATTGTGTAAGTGAAGTGAATCAGAATGCACCCTCTGATATCTCCTATCAAATCTTCATACTTTTTTTCGACTTGATGCGGGTACCAAGTGGCGCACTGTTCAGAATCTGGCATGCCAGCACCAAAACACCATACCCAAAAACTAATCGTAAAGTTACTATGGAAAGATCATTGGAGGAAAAGGACATGGTGTCAACTAGATCCTCTTATTGCAAACATCTTTGAGTTTGTTTTTTGACCAGTATCTCATTCCTGGACACAAGTCAGGTTCAATCATGGTTTTATCAAACAGGTCATCTCCTCGATAGAAGCATTTCCAGAGATATCCTCGTCCCCTCTTGATATTCCCGGTTGTTGTTGCATCTGATCAAGAGGTGACCATGTCTGCCAACAGCTTCGTAGTCAGTTAAAACAAGCAAGGCTTTGAAGATGAAGTTTCCATTTTGTCATGTATCGATAAGCCCAGTCTAACGATCTTCATCCAGGTGTTAGAAAATGTTCACCTCAGTGAAAATGACTGTCGAGGCCGAAACTTTCTCATTCTGAGGGTGTTTTCAAGGAAATGGCGCAAGATAAACTGTTGACCATCACTGCGAGCGAATGAGGAGATTTCCTGCCAGAGGAGTATTATTTATCAGTGGAACCATTAACGCTCAATGCGTATTCTCATGAGCTCATGGGCGAACAGTGCCACCGTCAGTAAAATGGCCGATGTCAAGCCAAAACATACACAACATTGGTGCATTCCAGAAAGCTGTGTTTGGTAGCTACCTGGCTAATGTTGCTGATCGCATCAGGTATTACGGATTCAGAACTCTGCAACGATGTTCCATATCAAGTATTCCACCTTCTGGCTAAACTTTTCCATGAGGTGACTTTTAGTATCTGCTGAAATCGCAACTACCAGTAATTACCCATCTATCTTCTTCATGTCAAAGAGATGCAGCAGGTGAGTTTTGCTGAATTTATGAGAGACGATTCCAGATTTGTCTAAAGATTTCAAATGCTGGTGGGGTTTTCTCGTCAATGTTCCAAGAGTAGCGTGGATGTGAAGTGATTGCGTTGGAGTCAGGCCTTGGCTTATTATTCAGTGGTGTTAAGAAATAATTCAGAAGTTTGTTTGTTGATGTTTGATAATATAGGGAATTTACGCCTATGCAGTCAGATCAGAGCAGACACATTTAGCCTCCCGACATAGCCTTGTAAATACTTATCATACTGTACTGTGGTGGAACTCATTCCACATCCAAGAATAGATGTAAATACGAGTAATGATCTGGTTGTTTAGTCAAAATGGTTTCTCCATCGAAGGACTGCCAGTACAACCTCTCTAAGTGGATACATTAAAACGCGAACGATTTATCCAGATAGCCAGGATATCCAGTTACTGTTGAACACGTGATGAGTGTATGTATGGCATATACGCTTTACCCAGTGTTCAGCATACCACATACCATGAATGTCCTCCTTCTGATTGCCTTCATGTAGTGCCAACCCGGAAGTGACCGTACGGGAATCTTCTCCAGCAACGTCGGCAAAATATCCCTTTTGTTAGAACGCGTGACCTTTTTTATATTATTATTGATGTTTGCATGATGCTTAAAGAGTAAAAGTATTTACTCATTAGAAGAAAACTTTCTTCTTCGTCCATCGTCTGAGTTTGCTTGGTACACGCACGCGCCAGTCGTCAACTTCCATGACGACCGGCTCACGTGAAAATACCAAACGTTACCGGGTGCTTTTCTGCCAGCGACGCTTTTCCAAACGGAATTTTATTTTAACAAGAAGAAGAAAGAATAACATCAAGTACCTTCCATTATATAATATCTTCACAGTATAGTTCGAAATGTCCATTAGTTATTTAACTAATCTTTTACTATCTCGTCCACACAACTACCTGCTATCATAATAACAGAGTACAGCTATAATATATCTCTATATCACTGTTTGTCCTCATTCCCGGACCAATGGTATTGCCTCAAGTGTTTAGCCGGTATCGCCCTATAGACACCCAGAAACCCTATAAATAGGATGCTATTTTCCGACATGGTCATCTAGAATTGCACTGAAATACACAAAGTTTACATGAGCCAGCCGGCTTTAAAGATCCCGCTAGTAGCTCAGGATAGAAGATACGTTGGAACGCCTTACTTACGGCCTTCCAGTTCTTCATATCTTGGATAACCTTTGTCATTAAAGGTGGATCTATCCCGGGGACCCTTCTCCGGAGAGTCCATATCTGACATTCTACTGAACCACTGTCAAGTCCATTTTTTTATAGTCAATAAAGGATCAGACTTATATACAGAGATGCACTCAGGTGCCTCTACACCGTCTCGGACCGTACCACCAAATAGTTACGAGACAGAGAGTGGTTTTCTGATGTGAATTAATCTCTTTGGAAACAAAAAAAAAAACAAAAATTAGTGGATAAAACAGAGTAGGTGAAGTGATAAACCATATAATTAGAAAACAGTCTTTTTTTTTTTGGCTAGAAATTTAATGTCGAAAATTTGAAAATTGAATTAAATCAGCACTAATTTCGTGGATTGATGGCCATATCTCTTCCACATTCACCCAAATGCTCCTCCAAGATAACTCCCCAAAGAAATAATTAAAGACTTTAGAAATAATTTTAGTCAATTAGAATGTAACTGTTACAAAATTACGACGCTAATGTGAAAAAGAAGATGATTATTAGTATTCTCATTCGTTTGGTCTTTGCCGACATCGTTGCCGTAGCCAGGTAGATCCAGTGTGAATGATTCGCACTTTTAATCGCGCCCCTTTATCTTTGGCGATGCGCGATTATTAGGCTTATTGTTGCGCAGGGTGGGAGGTTTCCACCCGCGCGTTACTAGAATTTGTATACGCACGACTTCTGATGACCTCGGCTAGGGGAAAAAACTTCTACGCTGAGATTCTTTCAAGAGATCCCTTTTACCCCCCCTTTTACTCTTTTAGAAAAGGATTTAGATATATAGTGTGGATGTATGCCTGAGGACACGAAGGCAGAAAACCACCTCAAATATCGGTATCCTGTAGTTCTGTGTACGTGAACGCATTCTAACACGTTTAGTCATTACATTCCAACACTTATCTTGGAATATATAAACGTGGGAGTTTTCCTACAAGAAATGTTTTCGAAATATTCACTTTTAGGACTCATTTTTATATCTTGCTATATTAACGATTTACCGTTTGCTTGAATATATACCGCTTTTTTGCACGTTTACTGATTACTATTATTACCAGATATCCTTATGAATGTCTGACAGAAGTCTACGTGATGGCTGAGAACCGAAAGCCTTCAAACACTATTTTGCTTCTGTTATCTTGGTGTTGGAATATTTTGATGGGGTCATGCACCAATAATTGTATCAAAGAACACAAGTTATTAGCTAAAACGCTTAGTTTTATCAGTAACTAGTACTTTTGAATAATGCGCCATTATACCATTATTGTGTAAATCGTTACAATGGATCCTATTATTACGCTCAATCAACTTTTTGTTCCTTTTATATATGTCTTTGGCATACCCCTTGGATGACTAGCTTTCCATGGGGCTTCGATGAATCATCGTTTTATTACCAATATAGAGTTACGGCTTCAATTTCACTTCTTCCTTGCACTTTGTATGAAGATGGCCCTGTCGGATTTTTCTTTCTGTCATATCACTATCATATGGTTTTCAAGATACATATATTCATGACCAGAAGTGAAGAAACTGCCGGCTGAGCGATTTTCGCTTGAAACCTTCTTATAGTTTCATGTACCCCATTGTGAGATCCTTAGGGGGAGATCTGGTATTTCCAACGAACGCAAATATTTACGCCGACACACCCTTGAGTTAATTTACACCCTGAGTCCATACGGAAAAAACAAAGTATATTTTTTAGGAACACTTTGTTTTTTTTATTCATGTTTTGAAAAGACGGAAAGGGAGACGCAAAAACTTGAAAGCGAGTGTGGCACGTGACATATACTTAAATATCATGTGTGACCATAAACAAAAAAAAATCAAACGATACATACATGGCTACGAATACTGCGTGACCTTGCAAATAATTCCTCGTGCATGAAAATATAATGTACAATCATAATTCCAAATAAAGAAAATTAAATTAAAAGTGGGGGTCGGATCATATCGTAAACTCTCAAACTCTGCGGGTTGGAAGTATCAAATTTTTACAGCTTTTGGGAGCGCGAATAGTTAAAAATATCGTTTTTTTCAATTTCAGCCAAACATCCACTTAGCGCGATATCCACTTAGAAAGGTTTTACTGTAATAACGCGGTCGGTACACTGGCCCGAGTCAATCATCAAAGAATGGGAGTGTCCGTTTAAGCATCATCTGCACTTT